>JAQFZQ010001385.1:0-19983 GCA_034696005.1 Glomeris marginata | reverse complement strand
GACTTTGAAGTTGTGGTCCTGATCCTACCAGGATCACTTTTGTATCTGTCTGTATTTAAAGGGTCGTATCTATCTGCTGACACTGGCTTTCCAAGACCATCAAAGTAATCACTTCCACTTGTAATATCAAATGGTTTGTGCGATTGCTGTGTCTGTTCACTATCATCAAAATCAAAATTGTCCTTGTCTTGTCCAAAAGGATTGCCAGCATCATGTTGAGTTTGGAATATATCATCTGTCTCTTGTTTATCCTGCTTGAATAAATCTTTATCTATCTGTTTTTTATCCTGCTTGAATAAATCTGGATCATAATTCTGGCCACTTCTTTGCTCAGGTTGATCTGTGTAATATGGCCTAAGTGGGTGACCATATGCCCCAGGTCTATAATCTGGATCAGGTCTTGGTGCAGAGTATATATAGTCTTTATCTTCTGGATATGGTGGGAATCTTGTGGTCACAGGAGTAGCAGTTGGTCTAGTTGTTGTTGGTGCTGGTGCTGTTGTTGTAGTCTCACTATCCCCTCGAATCTTAGATACAACTTTCTTATAGCCACTGACAAAAGGACGAGTTAGGGATGAAAACCAGCCTGGCTTTTTGGTTGTGGCCGTCTCCTCATAAGGTGTTGCTGTAGAAGTAATAACTGGCTTTTCGTATGTAGTAGGAGAAACTTTAGATGAATGCTTGCAGTCTTTGGCAGTTGGATTCCAGCCTAACAACAAGTCTGTTATTGAACTGAGTATACCCGGTGAAGAATAGCTGTCAGATGCTGGACGTTGTGTGTATTCAACAGTGTAATCTAGTTGCAGCTGCAAATTATGGAGAAATGTTTCATTGTTCAATAACGTCCAATATATGATAATGTCCATTAAATTATGAAGGTGGTCATTTATAAAATTCCATATAGTATTCAGAATAAAGTATTTCTACAATTTTCAGGACAAACCATTTTAAGGTTTGAGGAAAACTAATATATAGGGCCTACCTGCAGACACAGTATATAACAAGTGAAAACAATGCATATGTAAATGCTATTGTAGTCAATGTGACAATATTACAAGTTTGAGAGCACATATTGAACATTTGTAGTGTTATTATGGGCAATATTGGAAATGCTCAAACATACATTTCTATAATTCTTTTCAATATAAGAGTGTTAAAGTTTCCATATAGTATTATGTATGCACCATGTTAGATTTTCTGAGAAATGTTTCGAATACAGATTTGACAAATCTTACTTGGTCTGTATCTGCATTCAGAACATCCAGGAGAACTTCATACTGTTGGCGTTTAAATCGAGGATTGACCCAGAATTGGCCAAGAACTTTTAGAAGTCCTTGCTCTGAAATCGAATTCCAAATCGTGTCATGTTTTTGCCAAAGTATTTCACTTCCTCCTCGGATTATGACTGGAATCCCCAAATGTTGCCTTCCCACTGTCATTTCGAACTGTAATAATATTTTTTTAGTATCTCATATAAACTATCTATACATTTAGTCATTGATGAAGCAACTATGGATTATACTTATTTTTAACACATGTGGATTAATTATATAACTTACTTTATGTGGTTTCTTCATAGTTTCAATAAACGTCATCCCCTTTAAAAACGATTCTGTTGAAGTCATGTTCCAAAAACCAGTAAATGGTATTATATCAGCTTTGAATATATAATAATGCTGTTTGACACTCTTTGGCCTGTAAATACTGGTTTTCCAACGGTTGCCACCCACTTCTAGAGGGAATTCCGTTTTAAAGCTAATTGGAAGTGATAAGAAAATGCTTTCCTGCACTCCAGAAGCAGAATAAGAATTTAAGTAAGGGATGATAAAGCCAGTCGTTGACATTGTGTTCATGGCAAATCTGAAACGCAAAAACAAATTCAAATTGTATATGTAGATACAGGCATTCGGAAAGTATTAGCCGTTTTTTATTTAGAAATGCAAATTTGCTGTACAATGCCAAATGTTAAATAGCAAAACGTTTAATATGTACTTTGTATTATTTTAAAAATATTGCCTACTGTAATTCTCATAATGAACATTTAACATTACAACAGCTTCGGGTTTTAAAAGAAAAAGCGGCTAATACTTTCCGGATAGCCTACGTATACAGTTTACAATTATTTAATTAGATCTAGCAATTAGTTAACTCACGTTGGTACTATGTCCACTTTAGCTTCATTAACTCCTGGAGACACCTTACTTAGTGAAACTTTTCCTTTAATGTCCACAAATATAGGATTAAATACATTGAGAATTATGGAAACTCCAGCCTATTGAATAAAATCATATACATTATAAATTTGCCTGCGGATGATGCAGAAATGTAACAAAAAGTTAAATTTCAGTTTCATACCACTGAAGGCAAATGTAAGGAATATTCTCCTGCAGAAACAAACCGGTGGTAGTTTATAGGAACCCCTTTTGATAGTTGAGCTGACAGAGATTGATAGTCAACTAATGGAATTAAATTACAATTTATTATATAACTACTATATCTATGAGATTTCGTTATATGCAAGTAAAATTAAAATATAATGAATGTTTCACCAAATTGTAAAAATCCTCCTGGTATGGTTTTGTCAATAAAACCCAAATGTACCCTGTTGCCAAACAATTCCAAGTGATAATAATTGAAGAAGTCCTCGTCAGGAGTTCTTGGTTTGGTATGGGTCTATACAATAAAATTTATATACTGTGTTATTAAAATTTAATTGTGCATAAGTGCAACAGTATTTGGAGCAAAGCAAAATGCATTTAATTTGAATCATAGGCCTATTTATGTATACTTCAAAAATTACTTTTTGTTCCAAATACTAGCTCTATTCAGTAAATTAAAGTATATATCATACTATATTCAGAATATTGTATTTCCGTTCACTGTCCTCAGGAAAAATTTCTCCAAACGTTCGTTTCAGTGATTCTTGCCATCCACTTAGAAATAATGAAAACTGTAAAATAGGAGCAATAATATTTATCCTATACTGTCAAGCACAATATAAATTACCAGAATATATACTCGTTATATTACATTGATATTTGTTCAATTATACCTGGAATGTAGGATAGTAGTATCCTGACAGTTCGTTTATATAGATTAAGTCAAAGCGATGAGGAACAACGGAAGCTGGATTTGATATTACGTTCAGCCACTGAAACACTCCGACATTCGTTTTATCTATTTGCAAATAAGTTATTAATTTCAAGAATATAATGATACTATTACAATTGTGTAATTTGAAGTGAAAATATTATTACCATCGAATCCATAATTGAACCAAACTAATGACTTTGCAGCATTTTCATGCAAGTGTTTTGCAAATGGCAATGCATTTCTTGCCTTTGTAGCTCTAAATTGAACACAATTAAGGCGAAAATTATACATGTGCTGGAAGCTATAGTTGTTTTAAAAATCCGGCAAAAATTAACATATATGTGCAATCTATATTATCATTATACGTATACACTATCTCATCAAAAGTATCCGGACTGCATGCCACAAATCAAAGTGCGTGCAGCAATGGTTTGTGGAGTCGGAGATTGAGGAAATTGATTGACCTGCACAGAGACCTGATCTCAACCCCATATAACACCTGTGGGATGAATTGGAGTGCAGAGTATGGGCCAGACCGCATCGCCCAAGTGACTGGTCTCAACCAAACGAATGGCAGAAAATTTCTAAAGATGTCTACGAAAACCTTGCGGACAGTATTCCTCGAAGGGTATAAAGGCTGTGATTAGGGCAAAAGGAGACCCAATACTATATTGATTTCCATGAAATAACGGTTTTCATGAGAATTCATGTGTACGGATACTTTTGATGATCGAGATAGTGTAATTTGCTATAATTGAAGATAGTAACATATAAGTATTTAAAGAGCTGTTTGAATATGATTAGTTGTTTTTGAAGTTAAACTTCTTTAGCGAGGGTAACTTCAAATTGTTTATGTCACGAAATGCACATGATGTGTTACACAGCTCTCCCCTCACCTAGCATCCACATTTTTCAAATAAAAAATATGCACAAATTACTGCACATGCCATACCGTACTTCATGCCAGTATTTTTGTTTTCTTCAATAACTAATTTCTTTCACACAATTTAGGATAATAACCACTACTACGACCCTGTCCACCCCCCCCTCTATCTCCCACACTGTTGCAGAAAATATTCTGAAAAATTCATGCACCTCACTATTTCATCACCCGTCGCCCTCGAGGGGGATGGCGACAGATGGCGGTAAACATTGTCCAATCACAAACTCGGCCTCTAATAATAAGACAGAGGGGAATGGCGGAGGGTGGAGCCTTTGGTGCAAGGTCTGACTTGAAAATGCTATAGATAACGGGTATACAATTAGATTAAATGAATGCACTTACTCTTTTCGTCCACAAATATTGGTAATGTTGGCAAAATGGCTGATAGTTTGGTAGACAATGGCAACCACATTATCACTTGGTTCATCCCATGTAGATATTGCAATTCGAAGGTATACCCATGGAGGGGGATCGGAATTCAGTATAAGGTAAAATGCACCAATTCGCTCCACTGGTGTTAATTCAGTATTGAAGTAGATTGGCAACACTAATTCCACAATCTAGTTGAAAAGAAACATGTTTTAAAATGAGACAAACGCAATATGACATCTATTCACATAACAGTTAGTATACACACCTCTTTTGTGTGCAATGCAGCTATAGGCCATAATGATTTCAGAAGTTCTGATCTGACAGCTGGTTTTAGAGTTTCGTATTTATGTGTCAGATATGGTTTGAGCACTTCAAATGTTTCTGGCACTGCGATGTAATGCAATCCTACAAGCAATGTAATTTGTTCCGCTGTAGTTTTCGATGCTTCAAATTGCCGAAAAATTTCCTGAAACAGAGATTTTTATACACAACATTTGTACACAAAACACTTATTGCTAAACCTTACGGCAGCCATTTTGGGTCATCAATTGTGTATTAATTTGTACACTTGAAGAATTTTCCATTTTATTATATTAAAATTTCCCAAAAACGACAGCACCATATTTCCTAATCTGTTCTGCACGTTCTATAATATTATAAAAGTTTTCTTTAAAATAATACCCTGTAATATTTAACAAACAAAAAATGTACCAAGTCACTTTTGATGACCCTTACGGTTCCCTTAATTAAGCTATATCTTATACCTGCATATATTTCTTGGGATGTAAATCAGAACAATTTGCAAAACCAGATGAAAATGACACTGGTCTATGTGCACATGCTTGTCTTAGCACTACAGCAAATGAGATTAATGACTGTGCATAGAGTTCTCGAGATTGGGATGAAGTAGGGCTTTTCCACAATTCCTAGTGACACAAATTACATTATTTTTGCATAATATACTATACATAACTGACATTTTCAGGGAATTAAGCATTAAATTAAACACTTACCCATAATACATTGATTACCGATTCAGCTCCTTGAATGGCATATGATGGCAATGCTCTGACAGCATCTTCACCAACAAGAATACCTTGTGATATCAATTTCACCAAGAATTTAATACTCCTCTCATTGCCATAATAAGTAAGCAAATCGATGAATAGCTTCCTACAAGTAGAATCCCAATGAATATAAAATACAGCAGTGTATGAAGGTATTGTTGTATATATATGTTGGAAACAAACTTTTGGGTTTCATGTGCCTTAACTCTTCTGAAAACACTTTCAATCTCAGCTTCTTGTGATTCAAAAAGAACAGAAGCACCAAATACAGCTTTATTGACGATATCTTTTTCGGGAATGGACTGGACATCATGCAATCCCAATGATATTTCTTCTATTATTCTAATAATCTGAAAATAAATATGAAGTTCATTAAAGAATCCAAACTAATGGAATGGAGTATAATTGAAAAACGAACTATTTATGTTTATTATCCAATAATGAACAGACCAATACTTTTGTTACTTTTTGGAAGAATGTGTTTGGAATATAAAATATGAAAAACTATCAAATTGTGGGGAAATGTAATCATGTAATTAATGTTTGCAGGGTCCTTATTATTTTCAAATATGAGCTGTGTATTTCAATTATTTCAAAACAGTACATGTAAACAGCATATAGATGATTGCATTTTATGTTGTTTTAGGTATATTCCCAATGAACTAATTATTATATTGATTTTAGTACCAAGTCAACTTTTTGTTCGGATTCAGATGATTGAGTAACTTTTTGCGGTTCTGGGCGTTGTTTGATGCCAGATGAAGTTTTAGTGTATGGAGCAGATGGTGGCTTTGTAGGATCAACAACATTAGCAACAAATTCTTGCTCCAATCGGAAAGGAAATCCTTCAATGTACTGAAGTTGTGCAGTTGGTAATGTGATCCTTCTTCCGATTGGTCCACTCCAAAGCAATGCCAACTTTTGGCTAAACAAAGGATACAGTAGTTATTACAGGCTTTGATATCATTAATTATATGGAACTGAAAGTATTAAATGCAGTTGTTTTGCATCCATATTCTTGTAAATAACTTACAATGTATGAGCTCTTAGTTTGTCTCCAGTTGTGCTAAATGGTTGAAATATCAATTGGCTAAATCCAATTGCATCCTTGATGGCAAAATATCCACGGTTATCTTCAATGGTGTAATCTACACTTCCATCACCAATTAGCATATTCTAAGAACAAAAAATTACTATATATTGCCCTCCAATTGATATATATTACTGTAATTATAACTTTGTCGAATTATGTACAATACAACTGATTTTTATACACAATAATGATATCACCATGTTGTACATAATCCTTTGGTGAATAAATTCAAGTACATATTATTTAAAGTAAATTAAAGCACAGCCTCGAAAAACGATCTATCATTTTGATAGAGGAAAATAAGTAGTTTTGAAGATCATACTAAAGTATCCGTCCATCATCCTGCCAAATGTTAGAAATACTTAGAATTGATTATGTAACTAGGTGAATAAGGTTATTTTCCTGATATTCAATGTGTTTATTAATTCTCCATGCATTTAAAAAGTATCTTACATTTTGCACAAAAATCCCATTCACATTATTTAAATTATTTAGTTAAATATAGAGCTATTAATAATTATTTTATGATAAAAATTGCACTTCTGTACCCTCAGCATGGAACAATGGAGCAAGAGGTTCCTTTTGTATATAAATATATTGGAACTTTACATTCCTGGTCCACATTTTGCAATGGATTATGATTCGCAGCATCAATAGTCATAACATTGTCCTTGGATGTAATTAATTTTCCAGTTTGAATGAATTCCGTGTAGCTTTTTCTCAAAACATTCAGATAAAATGCAGTTCAATCGTTTTTCGAGGCTGGGCTTCAATTACTCACAAAGTTATCTGCTTCACAACTGCTGCATCCGAATTCATTAAAAGTTGTCCATTTCTGGAAACTAGTGCCTTCGCATGCTCCATAATTAGTAGATTTTGTTACTGTAAATGTTTTTGTTTGCTGATTTGCTCCAAGTGGTGTAGATTGGTATGTATAGTCAGTATTGCACCTCCCATACAGCGTTTCCTACATTTTAACAGTTTTTCATGAACATTGGAGCGTTAAATGTTGCATGTTTACAAGTACATAACTTATAATCTACCTCATTGAACTCTGTTCTAATATTCAATCCATGTTTTTGATTTCGTATGATGTCCTTGTCTAGATTGACGTTCACAAAAGAAGCAACACCTAATTTAAAATTAAACTCAAAATCGGGTTCTTTTCCATCGAAATAGAGGCCTATTATCTGTAAATCAAATTAGAAATCATTATACGTAACAGTTCAGAAATTTGGACTGTTTTTGTGTCGTTTTAAGAGGGTTGGTTTTAAAGAGATTTCATTGAATTATCTCATCCTCAACTTTGGTACTTCCAACTAACATAATATCTTAGGAAGGAAAAGCATTTCCTGTTTACTGGGTGAAAACTTAATTTCTTGGAAATGTGCAAATTAAAGCAAAATAGGAAGTAGTTTCGTAATCATAGATACAAATAAATAACTGTTAATATGATATCAATAAATACCTGGTTTCCCCTGTAGTATGACAATTTAACAGGTTTCTCTATTTGAGGTGCTGCACTGGGGTTACTGTAATATTCCAATGGAATTTCACTTTTCAGATCACTTCTAGTATATTTCAAATCTCCCACATGACCATATTTCACATCTTTTAGCTGTGAAAAGAATTCTTAATGCAACAAATGTCCTAACACCATAACAATTTCAGTCTGTATGCAGCACCTGGAATATGACACCATCATCATATCCTTGAATGATAATTGTGGATTTCACTCCTGCCACAGATACTTGGCTTCCAACACCTTCAATGTCACTAGACACTTGCGAGATGTACTCATAATGGTATTCTTTACCCGTTTGAAAAACTAAATTCGGTTTTAAAACAATGGTAAAATTGTTTGACAAGGAATAATGAATAATGATTGCGCAATGACATCCCTGTCATGAAAAATAAACTGATAGGATGTCAATACTACACAATTAAGTCTTAAGAACTTACTATTTCTTTCTGCAGACACCAATAGAACTGCAATAAATGAAACAGTATTTATTATATTCACATGCTTGTCAATTAGGAAAATGTGATTATAATTAAACGTTCAAATGCAGTTATTAATATCCTATAACCAAATATACATACAGTAAAACCTGTCTATGGTGGAATCTCAGGGGACCGGACAAACTTTCCACCATAGACAGGTATTCCAGCATAGAGGTTGTTTTGAACATTTAACATGCAGTCTATGGTCCCAAAGTAGCAAAAATTTCCACCATGCACAGGTTTCCACCATGCACAGGTTTCCACCATATACACAGGTTTCCACCATGCACAGGTTTCATTGCATTAGAATTGACAGTAATGAACTTTCCTAGTAACTGAAAATATAGTACACAGTAGATGCACAAACAGCATTTTATACTGTTTCACTAGGTTTAAAACAATATAAAAATAAAATATGCATTTTGTACCTATTTCAGAACTAAATGTCAATAAAAAAAGTATTTTAACTCAGGAGGAGATGAGAACAGCACTTTGAAAATCCTTTGCAAAATATATAGAATATCTCATTAAATATATGTAATAAAAAATGTCAGTCTGAGGTCCATCACATATATCTTGCAAACTTTCTTAATCAGCACTTTAGACCTCATAACAATTAATTGAGCTAAAAATAGGCTATTCTGGGAACGTAGCCATGTTTTTGTGTGTTGCTACGGCCAATTGAAAAACGTAATCGATATTAAAGGTCAGTTTTTAAATTGCACAAGACGATCAAAGGCCGTGAAATGATTTCCAAGAAAAAATGTAATTCATACTTGTAGCCTATTAGATTGCTTGGATCAAGGCAAACAAAATTCCTGGCTATTTACTGCTTACAGATGAACTGTTAATTTTTTTGTCGTTTTATATGTATGTATAGTTTACATTCGGAATAAGTATTAAAATGTTCACCATTTTTTTTTGAACATACAATCAAACCTAGAATTTTTAGCTCTTCCCTGAAGTAAAAAACAAAAAATCTTATCAAGTAATTCATAAAATAAATGTAACAGGATATTATTGCAAATAATTGAGTGTTGTCTTGGTTTATGTTTGGAGTAAACTTTAGCATAAAATTAACATGTTTTCATTATTACACTTCATAGGGCAATATATTTGCTTTACAATGTTCCGTTAGTATAATCTATGGCATAATCACACATATATTGCAGAAAAATAATCAATTATCACATTTTTCTTACCAAAGTATCCCAACAAGAATAATTGCAAAGAAGCAGTCATTGTTGACAGCTTGGCTGAGTGACTGATTCTGCAATAAAATAGCACGTCACATGACATATAACTATTTTTCACCAGCCAATTGGAGCACAGTATCTCAGCATAGCATCTTGTCAAAATGACATGTTAATTAGCAAAATATATTTCCAGTAAAATTGATGATACCCAATTACCCAATCTTGATGCCAATCATTTTGATTCATGATTTAATATTTCAAAAATATACAAAAATGTCATTATAGGTACATGTCTCCAATGTGAATTTTGCAATTTCTATTTTCCTATTCCAAATAAAAAATGTAGCAAATATGTTTGATCAGAGTATTAGTAATGTATTCATAATTTTAGTAGAAATTTAAACAATGCTGTTGCAATAGACATGCTAATTACAGTAAAAGCATACAAATAGTTAACTTGCAAACTTTCAGCTTTACCATATCGACATAAGTTGGCAAAATGTTCGCAATTAAATAGGAAATAGTTGTACTTTGGTGGGTTTGAAGTTTCCAAATAGATATTTGCAATATAGACGATTTGCTCAACTTGCTGTGGTTTGTTTTTCATGTCTCCTAAATTGTTAATGCGAACATCACTGTCCAAAGTCAATTCCCACAAGTTGCTTTTTACAATTTTAGGACTTGAGTATATTTCTTCATCTTCATATTCAACATTGTGTGCAAGAAAAAATGAACTCGGATGAACTGGAATCGATAATCCACTTGTAAATAATGTCATGTGAATTATTTTCGGATTTGTTCCTAATTTCACACAAACAGCCCAGTGATTGTAAAGTTGTCCTGGTCTATGAAATTCCAGCAGGTCTCCTGCTTTTAGTACCTTATTCAGCTGATTTCTATCAGAACTTGAATCGTTAAAATATCGAGTCTGAAGATGGAGGTTTGCCATTAAAATAGTAGGCTGCGATGTGATTGATAAAATTGTAAATTATATTATTCATTTGTCAGAGTTATTTAATGTACTATAAATATTTAACACACGTATGTAGTATGTATATCAACAAACCTGCTTATTAACCTGCTTATTGGCTTTGAAAAAGCTGAGCACTAGCAAAACTGAAAATAATACTCATTTTTAGCAGTCATTGTTGCCAAGTTAAAATTGTTAAAATAAAAGATAAGTTACCCATATGCAACATTATACACCTGGAACTGCACATCTATGAGAAAACGAAGGAAAATAGAGTTTTACCTTGGTTTTATATGCTTATAACAAACAATAAGTAATTTAAAATGAATCATTTTATAGTATGGCAACTGAAATGTATTGTGCAATTTCTAATTTGCATTGGCTCGAAAAATAACAAGTTTTGCTGCTTATTACATAGATAAAAGATGATGAAATACAATAATGTTTGAATCAGTATTTAGTAGTTTTAAAGTAAATATAGCCAAGATATAGCTAAATAAAATTTAATGAATTAACATGTAATCAATCACACATTCTGTTGTATATCATGATAATGATGACAACATTAGTATACGCAAGGAATACTAAGGTATACTTGGTATACGTTTGCATGGAAATAATATTTCAAAATTGCTGATTATCATTTGAAAGAGCACAATGATACACCAAAAAGTACTATGTCACTTATTGATTTCACATTTATATATTGAAATATGTACGACTATGAAATAATGTGATGGCCAGGCTGTATTGCATATTAATTAGGCAAAAGAATCGATACAATATAATTATAAAAAACTAGATATATAGGGAGGATTTGAAAAAAAAAGTATACCTACATTGCATGCACAATTGAAATATCTATAAAAGTTATACATTTATATTGAGGAATTGCAGCTGAAAAATAATGATGGAATGTCATAAATTTGATTCATTGTGTTCAATTTAACTCAACCGTTAAAAGTCAAATTTTAATCTGGGAATCATAATTTGGAGTTGGTTTTTGTTTATTATTTTTATTCACTGGTGAATGATAAATTGAGCAAAATCTGCATTTCCTGTTCGAAATATGCATATTAAAAACCTCATTTGCATTTGAATATCTATACATTGTTCAGATATGCATTCAGAATGATGGCACGTGATCAAAATATTATATCAAAATTGGTTTATAAAGGTGATCCAAACAGCTGATTGTTATATTCAGAATTTAGGAATACCAGTAATTTACACAAATTAATATGTCAGCTGTTGATATTAATTCTGCCTTCTGGTATTACCGTCTGTTCAAAACAAGTTTAATGTTCACCTGTGCGATAATTGGCACGATCAGCAACATTTTGATCATAGGAGCAGTTCTTGTGGAAAGACGGTTAAAATATATTGGAAGTGCATTGATAGTTAATTTAGCTATAGCAGACATGCTTGTCACCTCCATTACAATACCAGTTCTTTCAATGAATATATGGTACGAAGGAATGGCCACAGATCCAAGATTTTGCGTTTTCTTTGGAACAGTCACGGTTTGGAGTTGCTCAGCATCTTTGCAAAATCTAACAGCTATTGGTTTTGACAGGTAACTGCTTATTAATGGAGAATATAAATATGTAAAAAGTAATCTTGAAGAATGATACTTTGACTTTCAATATGGCCTGTTAAAATTAGTTGTACCATTTATTCGAAGCATTGGCAATGATATTGTTAATTAAAGCAATTTCTGATTGGCATGCAGAACACATTTCTTCGAAATGGTTTACAATATCACAAATTTGAAAATGGCATATTTTCCCGCAAGTAGTTCTTCAAATCACAGTGTGGTCATTTTCCTAAATTATTGCTTCAGATTTGTACAAAAAAATCCCAAGTGTGAAAAGCACCACAAAACGATCTTGTTTTATCCATTTAAAAACTAAACTAGGTACAAGTTTAGGAAAAATGACACACTGTGAGGTATAGAACAACCAGTGCAAAAATATGCTGTCTTCGTATTTTTGATATTGTCAACAGTTTCCAAGAAATGTGTCGAGCAAATGCACCATAAATAACCGTAAATCACGATTTTATTACGTTTCCCGAAACGCATTCGATAATAAGCAAATAGTCAATTAGGTGAAAGGGCAAATCTTATTTCCATGTTTAATTTTTACATATTTATTATGTATTTATAACAATGTGCATTGGGTAGTGTAATTACATCAACATTTCTGTATATTAGGTATGTTCTCATCTGCCACGACAAAATCCATCGTCGTTTCTTTGGACCAAAATTAATAGCAGGCCTTGTGATCTACACCTGGGTTTCTACTGCCATCTTGCAAAGTGTTCTTATTTATTATGATGATCTTGGTTACTATGCTCCTAGTGAAATGTGCTCTGTACGTTACATCAATTTGCCTCTTTGGTTTAATCAATTTGTTGTAATTTTTTATTGCATTTTACCAATGGCTCTCTGCTTTTACTTCTACTTTAAAATCTTTATGACCATTAAAAAATCAAAGAATCGCATCGCATCCATTGCGAAAAATACTTCAGAAAACAAAAGTAAAAAACATGAAGCAACTTTGTTCAGGACTTTGATTGTTGTATTTGTTACATTTTTCTTATGTTGGACTCCTTATAACCTTGTTGCAATGCTTGTTGATTACAAGTTCCAAGTACCAAACGAAGTTTATGCCTGGTCTTCAAATGTGGCATTGATAAACAGTATTTTAAATGGATTCATATATGGACTGTCTAACAAATTGTTTAGGAGTGGTTATCTGAAAATTGTCAAGATATTGTTCTGTTATCATAAATGGAGACCTGTTGAAAAGCAGAAAAGCTGTTCCCAAACAGAATACACAAACAATGATTGTGTGAATGAAATTGTTACTGTGAGTCGAAAATAAGTATGCATTAATTGTATTGTAGGAAAAGTTTGCAGTGAACCAAATTGAAAATGAATTTGCTTGTGTATGTGTAGTTTAGTTTATAGATGTTTGTACAAGTACTCTGCATTATGTGCTATTGTTTCCAGAGCATCAATTGAATTAAAATGTATGTACATTAGTACAAGCATTCATCCTGTTGATTATAGAGGGTGTATCAGAATAAAACCGACAAACTACGCAGGCAAATAGTGGGGGAACTTAAACACAATTCACAAAATAACACAGCTGGAAATATGCTCAGTTTCCTGGGTTTGACCCTCAAACCACCCATGGACATTGTATTCATGATACACTACAGTCCTTTACACCAAAGAAGGCACTCCAATCCTCCTAGCCTTCCCTAATTAGGCGAGCCAACTGGAAAGGACAGGGGTGCTCAGTGCAGTGTCAATTGCTTGCACCTGTGTGTCTGCAAGTTCTTGGAAACGCCCTGCACTGAGCACCCCTGTCCTTTCTAGTTGGTTCGCCCACTTAGGGGAAGGCTAGGAGGATTGGAGTGCCTTCTTTTGTGTAAAGGACTGTAGACAATCAAGAGTAAGTGCTGACGAACAAACACATTTCATGAAAACATTTCACATGTGGACTCACGTGCTCTGTAATCACTTGGTTGGACCATACCTCCTTCCACCGGAGGCTTCGGCTCACCGGACACAGTTACTCTTCCTGAACGATGTACTGCCGGAGATGTTGGAAGATGTTCCACTATAGCTGTTTGCCGACATATGTGGTTTCAGCACAACGGTGCACCTCCACACTTCTCAGTCACAGTCCGAGCCCATCTTAATCACACATTTGGAGGACAATGGATTGAATGGTGTGGACCCTCGGCCCCTTTGGAGTGACCTGCACGCTCTCCTGATCTCATCCCACTTGATTTCTTCGTATGGGGTCACATAAAGAGTCACACGCACAAGACCCTCATGGACGCAGAGGAAGACCTGGTTACACTGATCCTGGCTGCAGCACACCACATCGACAACATGCCTGGCATTTTTGAGAGGGTGTGTGGGAACTTGCAAAGCAGGTACAACGCCTCGAATTTACCTTGGTGGCTGTCACTTCTTACAACTCTTAGTAAACGAGGAGTCACTTCATTGCAATCGCACAGCATTCATCATTTCAAAAATTTCTCCACGGTTTATAAATGCACCAAACTTGCTGAAAATAACTTTTATCAACTAAACTGGATGCGCACTTCGTGTGCCTAATTCAAAATTGTGCCCTATGTTGAGCGGTTGAAAAATTGGGGAACAGATGACCTTGAAACAAGTTGTCAAAATAAAACAACTATTCAACTTGGGTAAAAAAAACTTTATTTATTATGAAGAATGTACAATTCGCGGCTTCACCATGCCTTTAGGCCACAGTCCACTGCACTTAACCCTTAATCTCACCAACTCACTGTTAGGTGGCTGGAAGAGCTCTCGCAACCTTTGCCACTTGTGAAGATGTATAGTCCCACCAGTGACAGCAGAAAAGTGACATCGAGTCCTTCTGGTACTCGGCTTTTATAGGCACCACTGCCCTTCTGTCACCTCTGCTTATTCTACTGTTATTCTATGCATTTTGTCATTATCATTTTCTGCATTCTATTACTTTGTTCAAATGAAACTTGTTCGAATGTACTACACTAATCCCCAGCCAAACCTTAGACTAAATAGGCGGAGCAAGGGCAGAGCTTCAGGATAGGGCTTCTGAAGCTCTTGTATCGATGCCATTGTCTGTGTGGGGCACATGCTCCGCCTACTTAGTCTAAGGTTTGGCCGGGAATCCCTATAGCAAATGTGTGCATCATGGACGAGTGTCAGTTGAACGACCCATGCACTCATATGTGTTCCTTCAGTGTTATTCTAGTGAAATCATGTTGATCTCAGGGGGCTGCTTAGCAACCATGACAACTTATTCTAAATGGCACTATTTCACTATTTAGAGGTTTCTTAACCAACGTTTATGGGGTGCACGTATATCCGACTTCAAATTTGTCCGTTGTATTACTTTTTGACGCATATCATGCATAAAATCCTATTAACGAAAGATAGACTTTTTGTCTACCCTGTATATTGAGGAATTACGGTCGAATAACCACTCTAAAATTTCATTAATTTAACTCCTCAATAAAGGATTTGAATCAGGATTTTGTGTTGGTATTTGTATTATTATTTTTATGCACTGTTTAGCAACAATGAGAATATGTGCAAAACGTGCATTTCCTGTGAAATATGCATATTAAAAAACCTCATTTGCATTTGAATTACGTTTTGTAAATATCTATACATTACTCATGTATGCATTCAGAATGATCAAAATAGTATATCAATATGATTGAGTTTATATATCTTTGACTTTAGATGGCAAAAGAACCTGATTGTAACCAGGGTTTCCAACAAGGACCAGCATTGCAGTCATACACCAATCAGAACCTTCCACATTTACTGGACGTTGACATTGTGATTTTAATTGTGACAATACTTCATCAGTTCGAAAAAAATACACTTCCACATCACTTAATTATTATATGTACTAAAATTGGGATTTTGTGGCACATTGTCCATATTTGAATTCTTCAAATTAAAAAACAAAAACAAAATTAGACTCCACTCATTCAAATCCAAATACACAACATCTGAACGTAATCAGATGAAAACTACATTGTGTATACAATTACAGCAAAACCTGCCAATGACGCGCATTGGTATAATCTTAAAGCCTGCCAAAGCTGGAAACCGTGAGGGAAAGTTGCAAAGAACTCTGAAGAGAGGGTTCAAGAGAACATGACACCACACAGGGTGGAAACTTATTATTAACATAATGCTGTCAATATATTACAGAATGCCCCTCTTTATAAATGGTGTATCCCTTATAAACCTTGCATATGAAAGCCAAAAAAATAGTAAAGGTCCAATTTCGTGATGCTGCCACTGACAGGTTTCACTGTAATATTGTTTTAACTGCTTTATTTGTAGAAATCCCAAACAGTAATTCCCATTGCAGCATGTAAAAAAAGGTAAATTGACACCATTGCAACTTTGCCATTTCAAACAAACACTACCCTACCATGCATTATTATATATTATAAGTATTTCAAGTCTGATATTCACAGTATAAAACCCATGATACCAACACATGGACTGAAATATATATACACACAATGCACACAGAATCACAATATAAATGTATAAAACCGTTCAGAAGAATGATTAAGTGACATTGCTGTATAGTTTCATTGAGAACAAAAGCACCTGCTTGCCGGATGTGGCCACTAGATGGAGCAATCAGCACCGCATAATCAGGGACTCTACGCATAATGCCTTGTATATTACATACTAGTAGTTAAATGCTCCCAGAGATTACATTTTAGCCGCTATTCAAGTGTTATTATTCAATTTATCTATAAATAATGTACTGCATTCAGACGCGCAATGGAGCGAAAGACATATAACACTTATAAGTGTAATAATAAGTGTATAGGTGTGAATTGCAATAAAACATTGTACAATCACATATTATAAATGGCATTTGAAGTGTTCATACAAATGAATATTGCAGAAAATATCCAATTAGGTCTTGTGTGAAGCAATACTAGGCCTAACATGCATGACTCAATCATACAGCAAATGTGTCACATCCTTAACAGGTATTTTGTTCTGGCTTTTATCAATAATAATTATAGTTGAAAAAATGGCAGGTATTTGACCACATTCATGTACTAACATGTACATAGGCTATACCATGACCTTTTGCTTTCGAGATCCAGCAAATACAACAGCAGCAACAGCAGCATGGTAAACTAATTTTAAATTAAGAGATTCAAATTATATTTGTGGCCCCTGAAAGATGAAAGAGGTATTCAAGGAATTTAGGCAATAACAATTCCTTTGAAATATGATGTCATGATATCAGTGCCACTTGGCTTTCTGTGCAAATATATCCGCGCGGAGATTTTGCGCAAAGCAAATTCCTAGAATCTGTAACGATAATACCCAGATGCAATTCAGCAATGAAATATTTCAGGTATAATAGTAAATTTATGCAAATGTAACTTCACTATTTTCATTTAGCTTTTTTTTAGCAATATCTGTATGGAATTTATCTACATCACTTCTCATTGAGAATGTTTTTTTTTTCTCGAAATTAATGCATTCATTAACCTTTTTATAATACTAATTACTTTATCTAATATCCTGCACTATGAATACATAAGTAAACAAGTAAACAAACAAGTAAATAAACAAACAAACAAACAAATAAAAATAAAAGATTATAACATATCGAATTTAAAATTGTTTCACAATGAACATAATTGGTAAATTTTATTGCATTAAAAAAGGATAACATCATTGTATTTATGTTCATCGTGAAATGACATTAAATTCCGTGTTTTAACATTTGATTTTTATTTATCCATAATAAAGGACATTTTTCTGTAAATTATACTGACAACCACAAACTTATCAGAACTTCAAGAATATAATAATGTAACTAAATTATTGAAAACAAATATATACCTGTAATACAGCTACACCAACAGCAGCACCTGCTACAGGCACCAAATTTGCTTCGATCCATTCTTCCCCGGCCCGCAAACATCCACGTTCATATATAACTACGGACCTATCACCAGCCTGAAAAAAGCAATACAACCAAAACCATCACCGAAAAGTACTATATACACTGCATTTAATATTATTCCAATCTTAGACTTATACATTAACAGCAATTAAATATAAAAACTTACATAATCTGGTTTTCGGACATCGTAACCGCACTGTTTATTTTTTATATAGTCCTGCAAATAACACCAAATTAATTTGCAATATATACTGAAATCAGTAAACGTAACTACGTATATAAAGTTGATTGCATCAATTTACATTTGGCAAGGTTTTGCAACACGAAAATGGCACGCCGCAAGCTTCGCGGCTTCCAACGTCCCACGACGAGCAGTTAAAATAAATGTTTCTATCCCAATCTTTAGGTCCTTCGATGCCGCAACATTCCAACTACACATTAAAAATCTCAAGTAAGATCATATCATTATAAAAGATTACAACCAGAAGGACAATTATTCAAACCCATTGTTCTTGAATCCAATCTATCAGATTCTGTTGATCAGGATCATCTCTATAGTGGACAATAAATGCTTGAAATCCACCAGTTGCTTGCTGTTTTATCTGTTCAATTGGTCTTATTTATTAGTTATTACATATTGATACTAAGACCATCCCACAATAAATTACCCAATCTTTAAATATGAATCCTAATATGCCTGCTGTCATTTCCAGCAGCAAGAGCACGGCCAGTGATATGGCATACTGCGAAATGAAAAGTAAAGATTATATTAGACACTAAATAAAATTATATTGTTTAGGCAGATAAATTCTCATTAAGGAAACAAAATGAAAGGATGGAAAATTAACAAACACAAACCGTTGCGAGAAGGCAAGTATTTTCTCGCAGAGCTCCAACGCAACCCGTAAAACCAATCATGAATGTGATGCTTCCCACAATGATCAATATTAGTGCAGGGTCAAGTGCAACATTGGTCAATCGATTTAAATTGTTGAATGTGTCTTTTTCAGCCCAGGCCCAAACACCAACTGCAAGCAAACCTCCGCCAACAAACTGCAAAGAAAATCATCATTTTCATTAAATTCATATATAATTTTCTCCATTTTTTATTGCCAAATTTTTATGGCCAACTTCATTTAACCAAATGTAAATTAACAAGAAATTGAATCTAAACAAACATTATATTACTATCAATAACCTAAATTTTACATATCATTCCACTTGAAAATAGTCATTAATTTACCATTAATTTGTTATACGAAATAATTACCATAAACATACCTTTACATAATTATGTATTGGAAAATTGTAAATGAAATCTATGTTGAAATTAATTGTATCATCTAGACTCGCACATTTATTGTTACATATTTGTATTTTCAACACATTCATTCTGTTTTAAAAAATATCACATATGAGCTTGTACTAATTAGTATAAAATAAACGGATATACAACACCGGAACAAATTTCAATGAATGGTTTTAGTTCAATGACTTCAAGAGCTAAACAATTGAGACTTTCGGGATATTGTTATATACAAGCTAAACATGTCATTCACCATGCAATGACTCATGGTTAATACAGTATAACTCCATTTAATCTATGGAGATTAATTAAAATACAATATAATATTATTGACTGAACAGTCATTTTAGAAATTATGCAACACCTGCATTAGCAAAAATACATATTTATGAAAGCGTTTCATTTCCTTGTTTAAAAACAGCTAGGTAAACATATAAAAT
>JAQFZQ010001384.1:0-19983 GCA_034696005.1 Glomeris marginata | reverse complement strand
TAATACATTTTGACACCTTGCGATTCTTTTATGTTCACGGATGTTTTTCGAAAAAACCGTTATTTAACGGAGAAAACCCGTTTGTTTTCATACACACTGGATTTCTCATACACACTAACATATATATTGCTCCAAAAATCTAATGAAATAACCAAGCACAACAAACTCGATTCAGTGACATATTCTGGACAGCTTGGACATTGGTCAAACCTTGTGCAACTCAATGCACAACGGATGCTGCAAATATTGCAAAAATATTACATGGCTAATAAATATCCTGGATTCATCATCATCTGCAAGTGAAAAATATTGCATCTCGTTATAATTATCGATCGGTTTGAAGGAAAATTAGAGTTGTTTGCGAATGCGCAACGTTAATCGATGCAAATGTGTATCGGAAATGCGCAGAAATTATCCCTGCAGCTATGGCCAATGAAAAGTCATCTTTTATATGTGCATTCATTATCTTCGTATAGATCGCTATGCGACGCCGTTTGCAACAAAATTAACATTTCAAACGATTCACCCCAATCAGTGAGAAAAGTTTTCACCGAGTTTGGCGAGTTGCTCGGCAGCGGCGCTGCGTTCGCATTAAGGTTATGGGATAGAATCGCGGATCAGTGAATGGCATGATGAAATTAAGGTCTTGGTGGGTGTAGGACGTATGCGGGAGGGAAATGAGAAGGGGGAAGAGGGGTGTATGGGTGCCATTCACGTTGGCATCGATCAAAAGCACTCACTGCAATCCAATCACAAAGCGTTTTCCCTGTTCTTGCCTCTTCTGTTGTCCGCTTGGAGCGCTTCCATGTATTATTTAGCGTCATTGGGTTGGGTAAAAGGAAAGGTGGTGGGGTAGGGAGGTTTTGGTACATATATACTACAACTGCAGGGTCAAAGTGAGCTTTAATTAGAGAGGCGAGGCGAGTGGCCGCACAAAATCAAATTTGATAGGCCGGGTTAAAAGACCATTTTAGGCGCCTAAAGCAATCAAGGGCATTAGTCGGACAGCAAATTAGCTGCACACGAGATGGACACGTCAAATTCCCATCATCCTAAACCCTATCAAGATATTTTACCCATTTATACCGCCACGGTACCTTGGCAAAATACCCACAAGTGTACGCAACTGGTACCGATGACCACCACAAGTGGCGCCACAGTCGAATGCGGCAAAGGCAGCCAGTCACTTATGTGCTAGCTAATTTTGAAATGGCCTAGCTGCAGTACTTTGATCATCATTGCACCAGTTTTCCCAAATGCACTTAGGCTGGGATGACTGGTGTAATAGTTAGCCAATGCACAAAATTTACTATTTTCCTTATTTGCACTATAGGGACTGCAAATTTCGCTAGAGGGCAGTGCGTCAAGTCAATTAACAGATGCAAATGAATGAATCCGCAAAAGCAATCACGCAATTTGAATAATATGAATATGATGGAATCTGTAAACAATTTTAATTAGAATGTGTCATTCAGAAGACAATAACTAACACCAAGCCTTGCTAACACCCTTCCACCAAAATAGTTGGAATTTCAAATCATACAATTTGAATTATAAAATAGTTTTATGGAGCAAAATGCAAATTTTGTAAGATATTTTGTATGAACTTGTATAGCCTACTCTAATTTCTATATATATACTACTGTATTATTAAATAAGGGTATATAGTGACTCTCCCAACTTACTGTATTGCAACTTGTCACAATGAAAAAGTACACAACACATGGTTCCTTGCTTCAATAAAACACTCAGCTGTTCGGGAAACCATTTGAAAAAGGTGCGTGTGTCGCACTTTCCATTAGGTACAAATGCTTATTTCCCACGGAGCAAAACCCCAAACCAACGGGTAAATTTGGAAAGGAATGTGTAGGATTGCCTTACAAGTTTTCACAGCCAAGACGAGGGGTGGAGGCAAAGGGGATATAGAGGGACACAAACCCCTAATTACGTGTAGGCCTACTTGCAGGATGAACAGCGGGAGGTTGGGCCATTACACCCTGCGCCAATAAATAGGCCTATGTGTATACGAAATGCCGTTATAAGCGTGAAAGTTAATCGCTTCAAATCCTAAACCCCTCCGACCCCCAACATATAGAAAATAAAGTTGGCATTGCTTAATCCCTGGCAAAGTTGAAAGCCATTTCAAAAGATGGATATGCGAAGGGGGAGGGAAAGTTAGGGGTGGAAAGAGGGGGGGGGTAGTTGTAAAAGGAAAGAAGACGAAGCAAACAACACAACCTTTTCACCCCAAACCCATGAAAAGACCATTCACCTAATAGACCGACGATATGGATAAAATACGCAGTGTGTACATGAACATATTTGAAATTTACAGCACTGTAATAACGGTGGTTAACGGTGGCCCGACTGTCGCGCCACCACCAGGAAAACACAGCAAACCAATCTTTAAATTTGTCTATATCTCCTGTATACAAGTTCTAGAATATCTTCCAAGTGGCAACTGAAGACATTCAAGATGGTAAAGAAAGAAAATACCCCATGGTGTTTTTTTGCAGGGCTTTTGTATAACCCTGCAAAACCCCTCAAACACACGTGCAAGGGCCACCTTCTATCCACCCTTTAAACAATAGGATGGGGCTTTTGCGTCTGTTTGGAGGAGGGGGACTCCTTCCTGTCCCTCACCAAACAACCGTGTCCAACCACGCCCACACCTGACGTCACAACACATGCGAAGCAAGGGTTATATTTTGTTATTACACCAAGCTCTCACGGAGGGGGGGGGGGGGTTTCTGGGTTTAGGGGTTTCGCTACGGCGATGGTATAGGTGGTTAGAGGTTTGGGAGGGGATAGGGAAGAAAAGTCGGAGGAAGGGTCTGCCACTCAGTGCGCATCTGTCCATCGTTGGAGCTCGGTATCCCGCTGGGCCATAATGGGCTTGTGGGGGCCTTTGGGGAGGGGGGCTTAGGGGTCCAAGGGGGTCCTTAGAGGGGTCGAGAGGAGCCAAAAAGCCAGTCTGAGCAAAGGGCCTTCCGTTTGACTGCTCTCCAAAGGGCCCCCCTCTTCACACCCACGACCCCTGGACACAAACACGCTCTACAGGGAAGGAGGGGGGAGGGGGGAGGTTAGAGATAAGGGGGTGGGGCATGGGAAACTGAAAATGCTATGCAGAACAACTGGCACAGCACGCAACTATAATAACTTGTGCAACTTGGTGCCTCAACATCTTTACTCAATGTAGAGAGAGAGAGAGAGAGATTCACTGCTGTTTTTACTTGGTTTTCTAAAGTAAAACGCTTAGGGACCTTCTATAATAAAAACGTGGGTAAAGAGTCCTGATTTTATCTCCCATCCTCAGTTTGCACCATGTTAGAGATTACAGTTTCCATGCACTTAATCGTTTCTGCCACCTGATGACCTTAATGACTTTTTCACCCCCACCCATACATTAACAGACGTCCATTATCGATGGTCCCTAATCAAATATTATTATAAGGAAAAATGGTAAATTTCAAAATGCAGACGGTTTTCATAGAGAATTCCTTTAAAGTATACTAAAGTATACTGTGCAAAAATCTGTCAGCAATACGAAATGTTAATTTATTAGAGTTCCTCTGCCAACTGTTGATGGAGCTTGTAACTAATTACCGTCTGCAGCGCCCTACTGGTGGTCAATTTCGAAACAAAAAATAATATAGACACTTGTGAACATTGTGAAACACCTACTACACTTGTATTTTTTGGTACGCAGACCTTCATAAATATATTTTTCCAAAAGTTTACATTTCCTATTTCCATAAACTTCAAAAGGAAGGTCACAAAGTTTTATTTGGGAAGGGGGGAGGTTTGCATGTGACCGACAACTCTGTTCTCTCTTTCTAGGACTTGGGGAATGACCTGTGCATGACAACTAACCCCAAACGAAAAATCCGATCGAAAAGCCAATGGTTTTCGAGTTGCACAATAAACGAATCGGATTTGAGTTGGAATGAAAGGACCAATTGAAGTGTATCTAACGACGGTTACTGGTTTAAATAGGTGCATGGCCTGTCATCTGTCGGCTTGGGGCACCATGGGTGCATTGGGTCCTATACCGGTGCACAAAAGGGCCTGGGTTTTGACGTTTGGTGAGGGCGTTTGTCGAAGGCGCGTGTCCCACGTCACACATCACACTCTCCAAGTTAACCTCGGCTCCATGTCTGTCACGTGACAAACAAGACGTTTCATGCGACACGACATGCAGCTGCCTCAAAAAAGCACACAATGAACACCGCACAACGATCCGGCTATAGTAAACACCCCATTTCATTGGCATATACACAGCATCCCAGTTCTGATCTTGTGCTGCTCTGCAAACAGCAACATCTCCAAAATGTCCACGCATCCATACGTTGAAAACTACATCACAGACCACATAGATTACGATACAGACAACTTCTTTGAAGAAAGAATCTCTAGAAACTCGTGATAATTTCACTGCGACTTTACACTGATTTATAAACCTCAGCATACAGCAAAATGAATAACGTTGGCAGTCCTATATACGACACCGGAAAGATTTATTCCATGTCAGAGCAAAAGTGTCCAATTCAGTTGAACACCCATAAATGGTTCATCTGTAGAAACATCTATAACGTGTTCACCTGCACTTCTAAGAGTGTATAATTTATTTAAAACTATGTAAAATTAATTGGGCTATTGCTATATACTCTCCCGCATGGAATCAAATGAGCAACTTTCAGCATGTCTATATATTTATGGTGGATAAATTAAGATAATTTTCTAGATAAATGAATTCACGATGCATTTAAATAAAACCCTCTATGCTGGAAACTTATATGGGGCCCTTGCGATTCCATCATAAACAGATTTCACTGTAGTATATGACCACTAAACTGTGTAACTATACAGCAATTTAATGCAAAACAAGCAACTTATTCCATACTATGGCGACCTTTGCAGGAAAGTTATCACCCAAAGGGAGCAAGAAGTGACTGTTTAATCAGTGATTCATTTGAAGATTGTAATACTTTAGGATATTTCAATCTATGTCCTATAATTTGAGCTCAGGAACTATTTGGAACAAAACAGAAAAGGGCCTTCCGAATGCAAGCAACTAAGATAATGTAAATATCAGCTAAAAACGATCAAACGACACCGGATATAAGCAACTTGAGTCACATTTCGTCCAATAACAGTCTAAAAACACCAATACTCGTTAGGAGCATGTGCTCCCAACTCTGCGGTTGACTATAAGCGGAACGGATCGTTTGCACGGTTTCAGTCGGTTCTCTCTCGCTCGTTTGCCATTGGCTAATTAGGGTAACAGCCGCCCAAAACTTGCTAATAATTGGATCGGCCAAGTGGCAGTAAACGGGACGAGTTGAATTGTCCGTTAATGCGTTATTAGATATGGGCGCAACATGGCGCTAAATGACTGCGAACATGAATAATAATGTGCGATCAAGAAGAGGGAGTGGGAGGGGGGACCAGTGGAAAAGAGGAGGGAAATTGCTTTATGGCACTTTATGGCAAGCATGCAGAAAACAGCTGCGCCCCCAGTGCCAAACAACGACAACACTTGCAAGCTGTTTTAATTCATTAATTAGTTTTAACGACGCTCCGGCGAAATTCACCATGTTCAAACTTGCCCCACATGAGTGAGCGCAGATCCGATATCGATTTCAAGTGGCTGATAATAACTTGATGCATAACTTTTATACATATAGCAGGTCAAGGTAAAAGGGAACTAGTGTTGTGTAAATAGTGCGTGTATTTAGGGGCTGGCACCGAGGGAAAGAAGGAAAGAAGCAGGAATTTTGCAATCTTGGAAATGGAAGAAGAAAAAGATTAAGACCCCCGACCTCTGGTGGTGCAGGACCTTCTTCTCCAGGGTGGGCCAACCTTTCAGGGCAACCATTATCCCTGGCAAACTCAGCATGACTCTTTTTCGTCTTCTTTCTCCATTTTCATTTTCCCAGTGACACAGGAATAGTTATAGGCAACCTCTCACATATTTCCAAACACTACACCAACATTTACTCAACTATGTACACCCTGTCGACTCCCTCAAACTTTGTACAACATTCAACATCAATACACATACAGTATATCAATATAGATGTAGCAACTTATAGAAACATTAAAACATTTCCATGTCAGCCATTCAACCTGAACTACATCAAATTCCCTTACAATAATAAATCCCCTTAAAATACCAAATTTGTCTCTTGTGAACCATGTCACACATTTAACTCTATTGTAATTGCACTAAAGAACTAATAATGCATGCATGTACAACTATGTACAACTAGAGTCCCTGTATGTAGATAAGAATAGCGACAACTGAAAATTGACGTAACCTTTGAGCACAAGATGGCGGCTGGTACGTGACTATTGGGCGCCGCTGAACGGGCGCGGCCGAACGGGCGCCCAATAGTCCTGTTCGTCTCGGCGCCCGTTCGGCGGCGGCCGTTTAGCGGCGCCTGTTCGGCCGCGCCAGTTCGGCGGCGCCCATTTGTCCGATTCCCGTCATGGGCGCGCAGTTTCTGGCTTAGCAGATGTCGGTGGGCACAAAATGGCGGATTTTGTACCACGTGATTGCAGGAGCCAATCACAATCCGTTCCCGACTTGTCGCTACTCTTATCTACATACAGGGACTCTATGTACAACATGTACGCTGCGCCCTCTGGTGGTTAAAAGTGGAATTGCAGCACTACTAATATCGCAATATCATCCTTTAATTGAAAGACATGGTTAAATTAATTTAAATTTTCAAATTTTCAACAAAACTAACTCATTACTACTCAAATTTTCCTATTGCATAGTTAAATGGAGGATACTAACATGTAATAATAGTTATATGTAAAGTTTAGTATAGTATTAATCTTATTTAGTCAACAAAAATTGTTGATCCCTAACTACAAAATTGTCAGTGTAATCCGAGATTTGAATCCCATTCTAAATATTGCAGCTAAATTGTTGTGTACATAAACAAATTTCTTTATATAAATATCGAAAGGAAGATTCAACCACTGATTAATTCAGCTGCCACATTACAAAACTTCTGCTAAAATCTAATTTCGTTTTTAATTATATACGAAGTCCCTTTCTCTTGAAATTAATGCAAGAATAATTAAATACAAAAGAATGGTTCAAGGAAATTATAATACATTGTTATTACGTATTATCTTATCAATAGCATTAAAAACATAGTTTGCCTGTCATTCGAGTTCAAAAGTTCGGCGTCTTTCAACACTATCTCTCTAGTTGGCAAACGTTGTTCAATGTTTGAAATAAACAGGAATTTAATCTAGTGTGAATCGCGAACAAACTGCAGGTTATATGTCATTCTTGCGTGACTTTTCTTATTAATTCGACTGGAAAAAGACAATGCATATATTAAGTTTTCGGGTCTGTGAGCAGTCAGATTAGCACTTTTATCTTTTATTGTTTACCAGGAATGTGAGCGCCATCTGCCGAAATACAAAAAAATCTCATACAAAGGGGGAAAAAATACAGCCGGGATCAGAAAATGCACTCATGGCATTAAAATCTCCACCACTTGCAATAAGTATTATCGTCATTGCTCATTAAGCACTTTTCTATACACTTTTTATTTTTCCGCATCAATTTGCTGATGGCCAAATTATGTCGACAGAAAACCGAATAATATTGTCGAAAATTCTTCCTATATCGTAATTGATATTTCAAAGAGAAGCACATTTCCTAATGAATGCCATTTTTAATTACACAACTTTTATTTTAATTTTACCTATGAACAAATGCTGCAAAATTCAACGAAATGTAATTAGTCTCTTAAATAGCTTTCTTTTTAGAAGTAGGTATAGTTTTCCAGAAATATTTTCAAACATTTCCCAAAATTTTTGTAATTTCTTCCTTTGAAATATTTGGCTATAGAAAATTTATAACTTGTGTAATAAGTGTGAAACACCTTGTGATATTTTTCAAATTATAATTATAAATCCATGCATGTCACACAATTCATATATTTGAAGATTAATTTATAGAATCCTCCTTACAGAAAATGTTTCTTTTATTCAATCAATTGTAGAAATGCTAAAATACGTATTTCCCATTAAATATGTTTTTTAGAAATTAACCTTTTCCAAAAAGTCCACTAATATTTAAGAAATTATTACAAACAGACCTCCAATGGTCATATGTAATATGGCTCTTGTAACTTTTTCCTGTATTTCCCACTTTTCCAAATATGGACAATCATTTTTGCACGATGGCTATAATAAACTCATTGTCTTTTAAGATTACTAGCTAATAATTATTTTAAATTCTTCCTCTCTTCTAATAACACCAACTTTTTCAAACATAAAGGACACATGACCCCAGAACCAGCGCCCAAAAACTTTTTAATGTTTCTTTGCGCTGCCACCAGATGGCGCGCACTCTCAGATATGCCCCGCCTTCGACCCCGCCCACCAAGGAGGACTCGATCGGTGAAACACGTCACATATGATGCTCGCATCTACATGAAAAACGACAGAAATACTACACAATGTGCGTTGTTGATTACAGAGGTGTGACTGATTATTAAAAATGTAGTTATGGGCGCTATTGTTTTTCACACATTGCTCAGTCACGGCGGCGCTCGCGTCTATAAGGAGTTGGCACGTTAATATAACAAATGGCGGCGCAAATGTATAAAAATAAAGCTGTCAACGGAAAAGGCATTCATCCGATCGACTCCTTACTACTGCTAATACGACGATCGCTCTCTCCTTGCAGCAGTAAATAATCCTAGGATGGCTCTTAGCGGCCTTTTAGCGCTAATTAGGCCTATCGTCCGCTCAGTTTCGTTCGAGTAGAATCGAACGCGTGACGTCACTAGCCCAGTGGGCGTCCTCTCGGCCGGCCCCGCCCATAAGCAACCAAACAAATGAGTGCATAACGTGAAACGTCACATCGATCGACTCAAATTTTTCTCGACACATTCCTCCCTTGATTCCTCGTTCGCATCGCAAGAGAGAAAGAAGCTGGCACAACGTTTTATGGCAAAGATAAGGATTTCAAATATTTGATAAAACTGGGGGGAAAAAAAAGGAGCTCACATTATTAAATCAGTTTAAAAAATATTTTACTCTTCACACTATGGTGCCATATGAAATCAATAATATTGCACAACTTTCATGTGACACTTTTACTTAGCAACAAACTTTTTTTATATATTCAAAAGTGTATACTGATTTTTTTCTATGCTTCAAAGTTCAGTTTGGGCCAATAGACGAGTTACTTACATTTTATGCCAACAGGTGGCGCTTGAAATACATTTCGAATTACCATTTAAAAAACATGTAAATCTGTCTATTTTGAATTTTAAAACTGTTTAATTAATACCACAAACAAATGAATTGCTATACATTTTCCAGAATCAATGTGCTGGATGCGATCGGATAATTGCAAAATGTGGTCATAAATCACACAATTAATATTCGTAAATGCACCTATTATTTCTCATGGACAAACAAGTTACATGTACAGGTATATTATTCTCTCTAATTGCTTGTTTATCTTCATCAATACATCCCAGGATTAATTAGACAAATTTACGATTGAGCCAAATGGCTATATAGACTGTAAATTCTATTTAAAATATCCTATGTAATAATAATAATGCTATAAAGATATTAGCCTATATAAAAATTCACACTTGCTTCTCTAAAGCCTATATCAAGTGCGTAATTTCAAGATAAATAAATTAATATATTAAACGAGCTGCATATTGTATTTTGCAGTGGTATATCGCAAATCGACATATGACGCCACCTGTTGGCTTATAATGCAAGCAAAAAGTAACCGTTTCTCTTCAAAATATACACTGAATATATATGTACCTATACGAAAAATTAAATCAACGTAAAAATAAAAAAAGTAATCCCCAAAGGAAATGGTCGAAGTGGGGGTTTTGTTATACATTTTTTTTCTCGAGCAAAGCACTAATTCGCATATCAATATTACATCACGGAAACGTCCTGGGTTGAACCCTACAACCGCACACACAATAGGCTTAATAATCGGAGTAATGCTCCTATAAAAGGGGTGCTTTCACAATTTGCAGCCATTGTTCAGAAAACGTGTGAGCCAGAAATGAGAGGCAGCAAGACATTGTTTTACGGCTCGCATCATAAATTAATAATAAAAGTGTAGAAATTAAATCGAAATTCGCTCGTTATATGGAGAACTGTGCACAGGGGTGTGACTGGATTTTATTGCAGCTCTAAGTCGTAAATGGCAAAATGGTCTATATGACTCTTAATCGGCTTCAACCCAATACAATACACTCAATATACTCGACAAGAAAGTGGAAATTTTGGGGGGCATTGAAAAAAAAATCGCAATTAATTCGCTCGACCTCGGCCACAGAAAACAAAGAAAATTACCCAGATCCAGCAAACCAAGTCGCAGATTTAATCATTCTCTTCATTATTTTGCTGTGCACGTCACGTGACACTCACCCATGCGAATCAATCATTGGACTCCTCCAATAGACATTCTAAAATATTCTCAGCAAAAATAACTAAAATCTCTTTCTAATATTCGAAAGGGGAGTGTTTCCAAAAATCATGCTATTATTACCTAAAGTAATACTTTTATTCATCTTTTTATTTTTCCACATGTAATTCTGAATTTCTTTTGTTGAAATTTGGAACGTTCAAAAGTTACGGTAAAATTACACCCCAAATGCACTATTTCAATGTGGCGCCATCTAGCGGTTACACTTGTGTTTACAGTACAGTTAGTTATATTTGTTATATTATTTACATTGGCTATCCACAAGTTTCCGATCATTTTTCATGGGTTTTTCCGTGTGGTGGCGCTGTGGTCAAAGCATGCCTTTTAGCATTGCTTTTAGTGCTTCTGCGACGCCATTACGGTGCTGCCGGATATAAGAAAACAACAGCTGCGCCACCACACGACGCTTGTGGAACTAGTAAACTGAAACTTGTGAATAGCTTGCGTATATTATGTATGTATATATAATTTCAAAAATAAGATAAATCGGTTAACTGTATCACTAGACGGCGCTGTCGTAGTTGCAACTGTTTTCCTACAGCAGCGCCATCTATGAAGAGTAGAACGAAAGGATGGCACCCAGTGCATCGATTTGCTTGAGGAGACTTTTCTGCATGGTGCATGGAAAATGCCCAATGCCCATTGAGGATTATTCGCTTTAGGGGCTTCTTGGGGCCTATTGGGACCCCCTTGTGGGAACGGCCCCTTCTTGCGGCACCTCGCAACTTTATACAAAACGTCCTGCTTTACATTGTGCTTCTTACATGGGCCACTGCTGGGACGTTTTCCGAAAGCTTTTCGAAAATGGCCCCAGCCGGAAACACAAGGGGGTTACAGGCCCCACCCACAACCAACCAGAAGACTCCCTGCCCCCAAAGCATTCCGTGTCGTTGCGTTTACACGCATTGTGAACCCATGTTGGCCCGTTTCAACACACCAAAACCGTTTCGCCATTTTTTTCCCATTCCCGCAGCAGAAAATCACCGTATCCGTCGATATGAATATATGAATGGTAAATCGTTTGGTTGTGTAAGATGCAGACATAAGAGACAGACGTGTTGGATCATCCAAAAGAAGGGCATGGGCATGGAGGGAGGGAGGGAAAAAGAGACAGGGGGGAGGTGCCCATGAAAAACTTTGCCAATGTTACACGCTATAAACCACAGTCAATGTGAAAACGAAATTCTAAACCACTTGAACTGGAAAAGTGGAAGAAATTATTGCACAGTACAATTTAGCCGGTTTTCATGCAAGGTTTTAACTCAACAATGAAGTGCTTGCAGAGCCCTCTATACTCATTCGCAATAAATTTTGGTATACAAATATTTTAAAGCGAATCGTTCATAAAATAAAAATATTACAGGAAAAATGAAGACAAATTAGTTATATACATGATCATCAAAATCCTGTTCCAAAATAGTACCTACATCACATTTAAAAATAAATATAGACTTTTAGAAAATAAAATACAGATTCTATTTACTGTTAAACTAGGTATCTATTAAAAAGTAAAGTAGTGCCAAAAAGCAAACTATACGATTCAAAAATAGAAATATAAACTAAGTAACGTTATTATTTCTATAAGCTTATTTTATCAAAAGTTTTGAAATGGCAGTCATCTTGGGTGTTGTTGTGAACTCATCCCCCATAAACATTGGCCCACAAAAACCCCGATCTTTGGCTAAAGTTTCACTGACTTTACCCAACAAACCTTGGGTCACTCTAACAGGCGTCAACATCAATCAGGAGTGAGAAAGAAAGGCGAATTGCTGCAGACGCCATTAGGACCTGATCGATGACCCCTCCCCCCTCAAACTCCCCCTCCTCTCCGCCCTTCCACAAAAAAGAAAACAACCAAAAGTTGGACCAAAACTGGTATCGAACCGTTTCCGACCACATAGGCAATCAACGAACTGGATATATACTGTATAGAACACATAACTATAAAAGTGTATATATCGTTATGTTATCCACGATATCAATGTCATAATCTTGTTCTTGAAATTACATACACTGATACAGTTACTAAGCTAATATTTGCGAATTCCTCTGTTGTCCAACACTGTTCAGATTTCTAAAAACACCTATTATATTGAGTACATAAAGTCAAGTTAAAACTCGTAATGGTCTATATAACAAAATCTGAAAACTGAACGTGGAACTGAATTAACACAAATAATAACATTCTTTCATTTTTTAAAATGTTGAACTTCCCTAACTTTTTCTTCAATATATCTGAATTTAATGTTCCAGACATTTTTCCAGGTTTTCTGTATATTGTCCATCCTATCTTTTAAATGCCATACACACCATTTACCTATGTTCTAAACTCCTCCACATAAATAATAGATGATCCCTAAATCACAAAACTTTTAAAAATTAACACCTAATCATAAGTTGCAAACATAATACTATTTTAGTATAGATAAAAATGAATTCGAAATTTCAGTAGCCTATAGCTCAAATCAAGACTATCATTATAAAACATTATGATCCATGCAAGTCCTGAAATCAATGTTTTTTTAGAAGTTTATTATGGCACATTCATGAAGGAATTGTGTGGCTGCATGCATTTGCAAAAGGATTTTCAATGCAACAATCGATCGATATTGAATGAAGAATATTATAAATTGAATTCATATAATCGGTTTATCCTCGAAGGAGGAAAAAGTGAACGGTTTGACCCTGTCAATAGCTGTTATTTTATTTTTGTGCATGGCGCCGTCTGAAGGTTCCCAAAACTAACTACAGGTGCGCTGGGAACAATTCAATTTCCGGGTCCCACTTCTCGTTTATACACTTGCATATAGAATAGGCTAAGAAAGTAGGTCACGTGGCCTCTAAAGAAATACAGAAAATAAAGAAGGGAAGACCACTTCGGAATTCAAATCGCCGCCAAAATTATCCCACTGAGCTATTTTCACTACGATAATAACAAAATGTACGATTATTTGTGAAAAACCAGTTATAAGTACCCAGTGACTAATATTACCCATACAAAAAAAAAATATAACTTCTGTTACTTTTTTTTTTGCAAAGAAACTTCATCAGTAGTGACCTCATTAATGTATTACAGTATCTCCTTTTCAAAACCTACAAAATTATGGGTTGCAAATAACAATGGGGAACCAAGTGGAAATATTTTATACATTTTAGTTGAACTTCACCACGATAAAAAATAAAACCTAAACTTGTAATGGTAATATAATTTGATTAGAATGTACTTCATTTACAACAGATGAAACAAACAAGGAAGTGTAATATGAAAAAAAAAATGAAACACCCAAGAAAGAATAACAGCAATGTCAGCATGTCAGATATTTAAATAATATTATTTCAGCAGCCATGTTTACAGTTGCGTCAAAATGTGTGAAACAAATTACTGCAGTTTCATAAATTTTACTTTCCATTCATACAAATACACAACACTTAGGTATGTATAAACCCTTATTTCCACAATAACCCGGCGAAAAAACATACAAATTTACAGGGTTTCATCTTGCCAACACAGCAATTTGCCTGTATAGCAATTTAGCAGCAAGGAAAAACGCCAAGTAACATCTGTATAATGCGGTCGTGTTCCAGCAGGTGGCGCATCCTCGGACTGAGAATGACTGAAAGTCATAAATCAGGGATGGATCCGAAACGCCAACAGATATAGAGCCTATCAAGGTGGCCATGTTTATTTGCACGTTGCACACTTGTAGACAGACTTTTGGCACACCCTTCGTTTGCTTGCCTTTCGCTTTTGCCTCCATCTTGCCAAGGGCACTATTGTAGCGCCCCCAAGCGGAACACAACCTAGTCTCGTTCTACGATAACGTTATGACTCGTTACGGTGTCAGGTGCGCTCAATTAGCAGCTTACACGGGTAGGCGGGAGGGGGGGGGGGCTTGTTCTCTATCTATCTACACCTAACCCCTCCCCCCAACTAATACCCCACCCCCACTCAGTGTGCTTCCAAGATTAGCCGTCACATTTATGGAAATAACATACCGATTTATTACACCCCTCAAAAACTCTTATATTCCCCTATATACACCCCTCCCTCCCCTGAACAATATTTATGACTTGGCAACCCAAATACCAAACAACTGTGTTATCATCAAATTACAGAACACTCAAGAATGGAATAACTGAAAACTTCAATTCCAAGTTTTAGATTAGAAAAAAATCAATTATTGAAGCAGTAGTCTCAAAAAGCGATTCAATATTTTGATAACATTTTGAGTTATTTGCAAGATCACATGCATTCCTGATGCAGAATATTTGTTATTTATGGATTGTTATTTTAAATGGTATAATGAAAAATGTTGCGTGTTTCTGTGTGATTTCTATGTGCAATTGAATCGTTATTCGAGGCTGCACTTCAGTTAATAGTGCTAATTATGATAAACATATTCTCACTATGCAAGATGAATAATCGATTCAAGAATTTAATTAATTGAACTCCACCCATGAACAGTTTGGCTCATTAAAATTCACAATTTGTTCCATAAAAGTTCTGGTTTCTTTACTTTTTTTCTTTCTCCAAAGCAACTTTTTTGAATGATTATAACAACTCATAATCGATAACAACTCATAATCAATCTCGAAAATGCGCAATATTTTACGGATTTTTATTATACGAAATTAAATTCAGTCCAGTATGGCAACTTGAAATATGTTTTAAAATTCCCGTAGAAAATGAACAATACAATATTATTGCAGCGTCAAATTTTCACGTTGCAAATTTATTGTGTTGTTTTTGCTAATTTTCAGCATCTTAGGTGCCATAAACGTAAAATCACGTATGATTTATGTCTTCTTATTTGTCAGTCAACTCTGTGTTTATACGAGTTATTTTCATGGGTTGCTAAAATTAAATATATAATTTTCACTGCTTTTAAACATCAAGTTTTTATTTCAAACAGGTTCCTATATACTTCTCATCATTTTTGAATTCCAGGAATTTCTATAGGTATTCTAAGAGAGTGACACCTCTTTTTTTAAATATAACCTCTCCATTATTAACATATTTAAAAAAACCCTGCAGTTATTTATTCACTGTATACAAAAACATATTTGTATATTTCATGCACATGTGCACATCAATAAGTTATTAGTATTCAATAAACATATATAAATTCATGTTTTGGCCTAGCTCTAGTTGCAAACTAATTGCCATTTAATTTCCAAACAAACTGACTAAACACGCAGAAAAAGGCACGCAAATAAATTAATAATCATCACGCGCATAACCTATAGGCAATGAATAATAACAATGTTATGTGTAAAACAGGTTGTGGAAGAAGTCAATGCTTTCTTACGGATGAACGAGACATTTTTGTGATGTCGGAAAAGAGAATCAGAAATGACTATTTGGAAAAGACAGACATGCAAATCGGTGAAACGTAGCTATACCTTGTCTTGATTGATTAGCGATTAGGCAAAGTCATTTTTCTAGCTGTGCAACAAGTTTCTCCATTGAATGACACATGTCCATATATCGTCACTGGAATCATGGGGGCAAAAAAAAGAGGGGGGGGGGGCGGGGGGGGGGGGAAGGATTTACAAAAAAAAGACTCGAAAAAGATCAGCCATGTGCAAAAAGATGGCCGCCGAGTCGCAAATCTTGTCAAGTCCACCCCAAAACACATCGTTTGTATTTAGTATATTTTCATTTTGGGGAGAAAGAAATTACGTTCAACACAATGTTATTATTGTATATGTACATATAATGTAGCCTATATATAACATATATAAAAGTGGTACATATTTTAACGATGATAATTGTAGCGAGCAGAGAAGGCAGAAGAGAGGGGTCTAAAACCGCACCCCTTTTTGGTGGCACAAGTGAAAAACGCCCCGTTATTACAAAGTAATAACTATCATCCTCTTGCAACATTCGCCAAGCAAGGACAATTCATGAAAACGCGTGTGGACAACCATTTCACATCACATAAATCCTAATATACAACTCTAAACGTTCCTATATAAAAGCCATTGCAAGCTATAGTACCCATGTCGAAGCGAGCGCCACGTAGCGTTCGCTACTTGCACTTTATATAACCATACTTAACACTGGTGCAAAATGCAAATAAGGATTTCTTTTTCATAGCTATAGCATTGGCTATAGCATGCAGCCTATTTGCACATGACGTAAGCAGCATTCTTTGGGGAGGTAGTAGAAACAGCAAGCACACTTTTGTTCACTTTTGTACACTTTTGTTATCAGCTCAATGGGAACAAGAGGTTCGACTACACCCAAAACCTATATTATCAACAGGTTCTTGTGTCTAACAACAATCTTAGACAAACTTCTTGGATTAGAAATCACAAGTGCAATCTTAGCTAAAATGTACACTTTACACTAGCTTACAGTAATAATACTATGTACAAGTAGTATGTACACCAAAATGGCAATAGACCAAATAGCTATATTTTAATTAAACATACAAGGTTAAAAAAGTATTTGTTTAAAATATTCAAATTTTAAATCTCCAAAAAAATATGCAATCTGAATCATTAAAATTCTATATTGTACCCAAACGATAACAAATAATGTTAAAAGTTATGTAATAATATATATATAGGGTACTTTTACGCGTGCAAAAATTGAAAATAATAATAATAACAATTTCAACTATAGCAAAATTCAGCTTACAGTATTTCAGCACAAAATACGATTTGTGAAAATAATGTATATTTATATTACGAAGCTATAGCTAGTGTTGCATATATTAAGTATATTTACTACTAATACTATTATTGACAAAATATACTGCAGCATACCGCATAAAATTGAATTTTCATTCATAAAAGGCAAAAACTACAATTTAAAGAATAACCGGATTCATATTATTTTCAATGCAGTATTTCACTCGTTTCAATAAATTGCTAAACCTCAAAAATAGTTTAACTTGCCTGTTGAACAATTTCAGCAATCCATTTATGAACTGATAAAGGGGCAATTCATAAATGATGTCTGCAAAAACTACTGCATGAAAGCCTACTTCTTGTTTACCCAACCCCCTTCCCTTTAGTCAGATTTTAATAATTAATACATTCTCAGGTGAATTATCGAAAACTTTACACTCCACCCCCTATAAGATTTGTGAATATTATATGTTGAATTTGCATTAGTAAAACTATTATCATCATGACTGTGCAACATTGGCACTGACTTTGATAACGACTATATTGCAATCAAATAAAAAGTAATTTGGAGTATACCTATACACTTATAAGCAATATTACAAATGTAAATAAAGCAAATTCTCTGTGATAATACAATAAATAATTCATCTAAATCGCTCACATTCCTCAAAATGTAATTTTTAAAAATACTAAAAATAGCATAGGTACACGTATACCATACATACTTTTTAGAAAATCACAAATAAAATATTTTCAATACAAATATTTACATGCATGTGAATTGTAATAATTGTTACAAGAAAGTCAGAAATACTTTTAAAGTCTAAATAATATAAAATCAACCACGCGCAATATTTCTTTATAATTTCGCTTTTATAAAAATACAATGCACCATTCTGAGAAATTCAATTTCGCTTAATTGCTACGCTAGATGGCGCCACTTTGGGAAACCCCAGTGTTAAAATTTGTGCACTGTTCTATTGCATGCTAATCGCTAAAAAGCCCCTGATATATACCTACTCCACAATATAAATAAAGGAAATGTTGGTTTTTATTTATAAAATAAATTGCGGGAGGAACCTGCAGGTTCAAGATGGCTACCTTTACGGTGATAATGCATGACGGGTAATCGGATGACACGGAGTCGCCCACGCGTGCAAACCTCCTGCATTTGCTATATATGTTATAAATTGGAAAAAGGTGTCGGAAATTCTTGCAAGCACTCTTACTTTGAACAAGTTGCTGGCACAGCAACATGTCGTGTCTAAAGTGCATTTCGCACAATCATTTGCATCGAAACGTTTCGTTCCGATCGGTTCGTCAGACTTCTTGGGTGGTCTTTTAACTTTCACTTTTCCACCAGCAAATGGCCAGTCATACTTCTATTATTACATTCTTATATAACAACCCCCAACCCCATTGTACCATAATGTGCATTCAAACACAATTCCAACATTGCAATGCACGCATATAAACCTTATATTCGAAAATACCGGGTGAGTCACAATTCTTGCAGCCCCAAACAATTTAGCCCATTTATCTAAGAGTAAATGTAAAATTAGTAGGTCTCGTATGTCCAACAATGACAACTCAATTTTTGCTTAGTAACATATAGGGGTATGAAGGTTAATTGTCATATTTTAATATATAAAAACTATAACGTCGAACATATACAATTAAAACAATACATGTGTTGTACGTTTATTTACTCTGTATATTGATGTACAATTTTTAATACAATAAACTGCACTCGAACAGGAAGAAAAATATATGACAACCACACACACACAAATATATACAGCTAGTAAAGTACATATAGGTTAAATTACACAACTTGAAACAGGTCGTTAGTAATTCGCTTGTGACGTATGCCATCAAAATTATATTCTATAATAATAAATTAACCAACTATTTCAATTTATGAACTTGTAAACTGTATATATTTAATTATACAAGACCACAAAAACAAATTTCATTACGCCTACTCAATTATATGCTATTTATAGCGATTAGTAAGTTTTGGAAAATGTGTAGTTTTTTTATCGTGTTTATACAAGCAAAATACTAACTTTTGAACGGTTGGCAACATTTTCATTAGAAAATTTGATTTGCTAGTCTGTTCCAAAAGTTAGATTATAATATATTCCATGCCCTATAACAATTGCAGGTGGTTATGAATGCATTTGCATAGTAACAACCGGAAGTTTGCTATTAAAAAACACTGCATAACATGCAAATTGCCTTTTTGGATGTCATAATTATGCAACTGGAGGGCACTTATATGCATAATGTAAACCTGTCTCCATTTAATTTGTTTTCAGAAATGCAGTATATCAATTAATAGGTATATCGTGCTTTTAATATTCTATTAATAAAATGTACTTTCTTCCTATTTATAATTCTAATATTGCATTCAATGAAATAACCTCTATATTTGCGGCATTAAATTTTACAGTGTAAATATAGATGGCAATTATAGAGAATATGTACATGCATGCATCGCATTGCATTTTAACCGTGTAAATACATTGTATGAAATTTGTTTCACCCTGTGCTATATCCAACTGTAATAATATATCACATATTTATAAAACTCAATATCGATAAGGGAAAAACACGAAAGTTTCACCATACATGCACCAATGATATATATATATATATATATATATATATAACATAAACAAAGGTTTAAAAAGGATCAACAGAGGACGATGACTAGCACAAACAAAAGCCTGCTTCAACATCAGAATAATCCTCATTGGGTCGCCGTAATAGCTATGAATTGGAATAGTTATGAACAGGTTTACGTCTTACAGGAATAGCTCTGAATAGGATCT
>JAQFZQ010001383.1:0-19990 GCA_034696005.1 Glomeris marginata | reverse complement strand
GAACGTGGGTTGGCACTGTTGGCCCACCATATTTGCTCTTCACCAGTGAAAAATGTGAACTGAGTACCAGGCTTAAGTCAGTAACATAAATTCCTCGCTAAGTCAAAGGGAAATGTCATTCCCGCCAACAGATATACCGGTACATTGTTATAACTAACCTTGATAACATAAATATTCGTTAACTCAAACTTTTTTTCCATTCCCTTGGTACTTTGAATTAATGAATTATAGTAGAAATAGGATTCTGTGGAGAAAATTATGCTAATGCAATTAAATGGTATGGGTCAGACAACAGTGAAGTATGATTGGATGATACACTGACCAGATAATTTTAACTTTGGATTAAGTCCCAGTGCAATATCATAGTTGTGCTTTTCATCATTATTACAGCAAATTTGGCGAATTAAAAGTTTCTTAGAGAGAGAGTTAAAGAGAAATGCAGGCCATAAATACATGTTACTCGGTGTAATCCTTATAACCCCACTTGCATCAGGAGAGGTTTACTATGTCAAGAATGGACTTGTTTTTTAATAATACACCACCAAATAATATCCCTTGCGAAACATAGAACATAAATCAACACTCCAATATTCCTTCTCACCACGTGACAATGATTAAGAAAATATCTTGCCATAGTTTGCAAGTAAAAAAATTATACTTGTATACTTTGAAAGATATACCGTGTTATTTGCCCAACTTAAATATAAATATACACACTACTGAAATCAATATTTGGAAATTTGTGATGTCACAACTCAGTGCTTCGTTTACATTTAAACCCTGATGTAATAAGGAAAGTGGGTGGAAAATCCTCGGGTGAATCGTCTTAGATTACAGTCGCCTTCTTAATTTTCTTCACTTTGCCCGCGTTTAATTCCATTTAATCCGTAATCGATATTTGAAATGCTGTACATAGGTTCCATTTTGTATCGTTAGGATTATGTGATATTTGGGGAAGGGGAAAAATGCAAAGTTTAACACGTGGAAAAAGTGTCATAAGCTTTTAAAAGTAATTAAGACGCCAAAATCCTTTCGAAAATTAATTTTCTTTAAAAGATTTAAGTTGCTGCATAACTTCATTGAAATTATATGTAATAAATGCAACGAATATTAATATTTAATATAGAGCAATCGGCAAAAATGTACATATCAGTTTTAAAATTTGGGTAAACTAAATGGATAGAGCTGTAAAAGAATTAAATAAAACTATTATTATTAGTAATAATAATATGATGTAATTCACAGCAATGATTTGAGGTGTAATTTATTATTACATAATTTCTGAATACTATTACATAATTTTTTAACATTAAAAACACTTTTTTTAATATTATAAACATATTTTTTTAAATATTATAAACATATTTTTTTAAATATTATAAACATATTTTTTTTAATATTAAAAACATAATTTCAGAATATTATATTTTTGGATACCGAAACATAGTCTGCCTTATGCTACAACTACAATTATATATAAATCATGCAAAATCCCCACGTGTTGACTGTAAATAAAACCCAAGATAAAACTACCTTTAATAAATATAGGTATACATTTCAGACAACAATTTTTGATTTATCTGCATATAATTTTATGAACATTTATAGGAAATAAATTGTGAATAAATTGGAAAACTTAAATATTTTAATAAGAACTATTTTTGCCTGGTCTTGGTTGATGGTATTATTTAAATAGTGGGTTAAAATTAGTATACTGAAATCGGTATAATTACAAGTTGCTTGACAGTAAACTTTTATGTCCTTAGATTTTGATTACCCAATATTTTGGTGATATAAAATTAGAGCACATTGCAACTTGCTATCTTAATTTTCTTTGGACCATGATGTTACAGTTTTATCGCTGCTCGCCATGTGAGATTTAGCTAGTTTTATTGCCGGAAAGTGTCTTTAGCTTTTGGGGATTATTTTTTATCTATTGCATGCTATGATTGTGCACCGACTCGTCCACATTATTTGGGATATAAGTAAAATTGCTGCTAAATCTCTTTTATTGTCGCCATTATCACCAACTTATACGAGCACAAATCCATTTTTGCACAGCTTAACTTCTCTACTATATAATCACATTAAAACATAAAAGCTTGAAATTGTTGGATAACCAATGGGGAATTTTACCGCCATCTTCCAATACTATTTTGTGGAAGAAAATCAATGAAACTCTGTGATTGGTCAGCCAGAATGTAGGATGTCTTCTCCGGTTGGTCGGCGCAGTTTTAGCTGTGGATGAGCAGTATCTTCTTTCCTCTCACAAACTGTTGTTCACTCTCTTTGAGTTTGAGAACAGATACAACTGTGTGTTTGGACTGAAACGATATCTAGGTGGCGCTGCTGCAGTTGTGTAGCTGCGTTTAGGCGGCCATCTTGTGAGAAAGTGAGTTGAACTTTTGGAAGAAAACTGATATTGTTGGGGAAAAAAGTGTGCTAACGAAAAAAGAACAGGAGGAAAGTTTGCAACATTTCCGATCGATTTTCATTCAATATGAACTGGAGAAGATTCATTACCTTACTGGGGAAAAAGTGTAATGGAAAATAATGGAAAGTGATGAAAACTGATATTCGACATCTTTGAAGAGATTTGGCACAAAAGTTTCTTGAACAGTGGAGACAGGAAATTAGGTTTTGTAACTAACTGCTGAATGAAGTAAAGTATTTAAAGAGATATTTTCAATGGCTGATTCAAAACTTTAAAAGTGATGGTTAATAAGTTTGTTCGAAAATTTGTTCGCTTCGCGGCAAAATTTCCAAGGTTCAAGATAAACAAGCCTCAGATTAAATACAAAAAGGTAAGAGTGAAAATAAATTATTTAAAGTGTTGATTCAATTCGTTTAAAAGTATAAACAAACATTTGTTTTAACATCTTTGTAAATAACGGTACAGGATATTTGTTTTACAGTCAACTCGCAAGAAATATTGTCATTGTTATATTTATTACATTTTTTACAAATATTTTGCGATGTATATTTATATTTTTCCCATTGTTTTCTAAGCATCAATTGAAAAATTAATTTGATTTTTAGTTTCAGTTCCACATATAACATATTTAATATTTTAAAAATGCTGAAGAAATTATTGATTTTTTACGGTGTGTTGACTGTAATAGAACTTAGTTTATGACTGGTAACGTTGAAGTCTGGCATTATGGGAAATAATTAATTAATAGTTATAATATAATATGAAGATTAAGTTGGCTAAAAAGAATCGTAATATAAATTTCAATATTCAGTGTTTTTAAAAAATTCCGAGAAAATATTTGGATTCAATCTCATAATTAAAATCTAGAAACTTATTTACATTATATTATTTTATTTTCTCTTTTACAAAGGGCACTGTTATTTTTGGCTTGTATACACGGAATTCAATATGTAGGTGAAGTTGGAATTTTGGTAAATTGGATTTTTTTTTTAAAACAGCATTTGGCTTTAACTCTGCCTTTTTCACTAAACGAAGAAAGTTTAACTCAATTTTTCAATGTTGTTTGAGCACGTTGGAGGAAATCGAATCATATTTTTCCGCATCTTGCATCCCTAAAGCTTACTGCATGAAATATTCAAGCAAACGATGAACATCACTTTTGTGTTCAGACGTACATGATGCTAGCGCGGCGCCGAGCGCCACCTGGAGGGATGCTGCGGAACTAAACTGATCATTTCTTTATCCCTATGTCCCGCAATAACTGTCGGTGTTTCAGCGCAATAATTTCTTTATTTTTAATTAAAATCTGGAGTATCATTCACTTTGAAAACCTGGATTAGGCATGACATTATAAAATATCAAATGGAAACTTTATGTAAAAATTGTGAAATCGGGCCCCCGAATGAAGGCGTTTCGGAGTAAATATTGTTACAGGTATTATAATGTGAACAGGAATTAGTTTGTATACAATTCTTTTATAAAATTATAAAAGAAATCTTGCCAGAATGTTTATTGGAAAAATATGGATTTCTAAATTTATGGGTGAGACTTTTAATTCTGAAAATATTGTTTTAATAATTTTTGGTTGAAGTGCAGCTTTTTATAAAACTTGTAACTATTAGAAATAATATTGTTAAGGATATGATCAAGGAAATGTATTGAACATTAATGGCTAGTTTTAGAATTTCAAGGTGAAATTACTGTGGCAACCCTGAAAAAAGTTGTGAAGTGAATTACTCTTCTGAAATGGAGTCCATTATATTGTCAAAAGGTTAAATGCAACCAAGTTCTAGCAATGTTAGCAATAAGATTTTGGCAAGATTTCAGGATAAGGAAGAGTTTGGCGAGATTTTGATTAAAGATGCCAAAGTAGGATACGGAGCACACAATCTTAGAATGTAATATGTTCTCTCTCTTTCTCATTTCTTTGCAGTTGTACGATAAGATCAATACAAAAACGCCGAGTCCAGTGAGAAATCCTCCTTCAGATGCCCTGCACAGGTCACGAGAGGTGAGCGAAGTCACTCCGCGATTGGCGTGTTTCACGGTGCGGAAAATTCGCCAAATTGACATTTCCTCTTTCTTTGCTCATTTGTAGGTTTTCGATTCGCTCAAAGAATACCAATACGATTGCAATGTCGACGTGGAAGAGTTGTGCCAAATTCTCAGCAAACCGCATTTCAAGGTACTGTACTGTTTTCATTTCTCACGGTTACCGTCGGGTGGCGTTGCCATCATCCGCAAACCAAAATCACATTTTCAACACGAAGTTCCTGTATAACAAACACAATTTTACACAAATATACTATATATATTGTAGAAATCGAAGCACATCCTTTAAAAAAGATTCAATTAGTATTTTGTGCAGAAATGATTTATTCGAGTGCTGCGATGAATGATTGCATCAGCTGGTTTTGGTTCTAACTGTTGAGATATCACCAGATATGGATTTTTTACATAAAAGAAATTTGAATGGGAGTTTCCAAGTAGAAAATGATACCAGATCCTACTTATGGGTCCATTGGGCAATTTTTTTGTTCTCATAATGGCTACCGAAATCAGAAATCGATAAGTGGTTTTTATATTTTCTATCGCCTTTTTGCTCACTCGTCTCGCGTTTCTGAATTTTCTCCCAGTATGTGTGCATTTTTCATAGTTTTTTTTTTCCAATGCAAAATCTTTCCTGAGGCTGTAAAAGTTTTACGGATGAAAGAAGAAAATGAGAAGACATTTTCTTCTCTTCTCCTTCAGTTTTTTGTTTTCTTCTTCTGTACCACTAGACTCGCAGGGAAAAACCCTTCCCTTAGCCCATTTACACTTAAAACCCCAAACGACAATGTGATCCCAGATTTTCCCAAGAGCTTATGTGCACCATTGCCACTAAAAAATGCACTGACACCTAGACACCAGATGCGTTTGTCGTTGCAAATGCATGAATCCGTCAAAGTTGTTACATTTCTATCTTCTTTTTGTTCGCATTTCCGCTATATACACACCATATAAAGAAATATTAGAAAGTATTTGTTCCCAATACTGTACGTTACATAGGGATTGTCAATTTGAGTTTAAAGTCATGTACCGTTATTCATTTATTTTTTATTTTACCCTGTGTATAAGTTTCAGGGTACCTTTCAAAACTGTGTCAATACACATTTAAATTATTACCACATGATTTTGGTGCTACAAATGACTGGAGTATAACTAAATAGTTTTCTGGATTGCCATTAGTCGTCTGGAAAATCTTAAAATTCAGGGAATCTGACAATTCTTAAAGTGAGGGAAATGTTAGGAAATTTGGATAAATGCATGAATATTCAGGAAATTCAAAGTCAAAAAGCAGCATCAATCCTGGTTTTGAAATATTATTGTTGTGTACATTTTGTATATTTTAATAATATTTCACAGTAGGTGCAGAGTTTTGATTGATTATGTGCACATGCAAATCAGCAGCATATTTGATAGCATTGCTTGGATTATGACTTATTTTTTCTTCATATGAGCAGCAACAGTAAATAATTAATATTGCCACAATATTGATTTTCATTTTTGACTTCATATGAGAAAATATTTCTATTTACATTTGTGGGGAAATAAAATAGGTTTATGTATGTATGATATTTCATACCTAAAAGTTTTGATATTTTTTTTATCCAAAAATATATTATTAAAAGTGAGTTTTGTAGTAAATATGAATTTTTAAAACTTTTAGAATACATATTGAGATTTTTCCCGAGTAGCACAGCATGATATACTATAATGTATGTATTACCAAAGGCAGAATTGATAGTATATGCAATACTGGAAAAAATATAGTGCATTTCCAAAATTCATGCAAAAGTAATAATGTATTGCAGCTTCAGGTAAAAGTTATATTTACATATGTAAGGTTTCAGTAGGCATACATTTTTGTGCATTCAAACGAAAGCAAATGCCTGTATACAGATTTATATATGGCTTCAGGAGTTGTTCTTTTTTATGTACTTTTAGACCGAACTTTGTAAGTGAATAGTTCTTTTTTTAATACTACATAAATAGCCGGTGAAGTAAAGTAAACGTTTTTGTGTGCATTCGTATGTATACATAAAAGCCCTGCTTTGAAACTTTTATAATCATGATATCAAATGGAAAATTGGATCTCTGAACAAAACATTACTAATATTGGCTTTTTGCTGCTATTCACAAGTTTCCTGGCATGTTTCATGAGTATTTCCTTGTGGTGGCGACGTGTTCCGAGCATCCCTTTTAGTGCTACGCATACAGCTTAAGTCAGTTTGACTAATGAACGTGTTTTCTCCGTTAAATAATGGCTTTATCGAAAAACATCCGTGAACATAAAAGAACCGCAGCATATGAAAACGTATTTTAAACTATTGTTGGTTACGTTTGGTTAATTAGTTTTCTCTCGATAGCATAAAGTCGTACATCTCGCAACAGGTGATTGAAGCAAAACTAATTAACCCAACCGCACCAAAACTAGTTTAAAATACGTTTTCACACGCAACGATTCTTTTATGTTTACGGACTGTTTTCGGTAAAACCGTTATTTAACGGATGAAACACATTTATTAGCCAAACTCGTACAGCTGAAGAGCACCAAAATGTCGAGTAACTGCAGCGCCACCACCTGACACTTTTGGGTACTAGCGCCAGGAAACTTGTGAATAAATGGCAATTTAATTTTGGAATATATCCCAACATATATTTTATTATAAAGCTTTTGTGATCAATTCAAATGTGTTCCAATTTCTAATATTGCCGTCATTAAAAGTTGTATTCTGTAATATATTAGTAATCACTAATATATATAATAAGTAAAATGTATTAATTAAACAGAAATATTCGTCCAAATAGATACAATAGTCAAGTACGTAAAACCTGTCTATGGTGGAAAATTTGAATTTTTTGATCATTGATTATGATGGAAAGTTTTTCCGGCTCCTTGAGATTCCACTGTAGACATGTTTCAATGTATAAAGACTTCTGCTGAACTTTAATTCAAACAAACTTGATAACTTACTTAAAAATCGATAGCTTTTTTTTTGTAGAAGACGGTCGAAAAATAGGGGGTTGTATAGGTATTGTTGCACCTTTTTGTGGTAATAATGCGTGATTTTTGGGCCGGAAATGCCGGAATGATTAGCAGTGAAATGCATTTTTTGATAGAATCGTTGCTATTAGACTAAGTGAGGGTCGCTTTTGTAGGCAGGCTCTGCCGCACCACTTGCTCTTTTCCTTGGCAATTTTCTGTTTCGCTTGCCTGCACAACTTGTGGTCGCTACTGATTGCTCCTTTCCCTCTCTTTCGCACTGACAATCACGTGATCGATGGCCAACAACTGTGCTCCATTCGTATAGTATTTGCAACCTGAGTTGTGGCATAATAAAAGAAAACGCGATCAGCAATACTTCCATAAGTGTTTGCCGGCTAACGAGACATGCGCAGTTCAAAGTTTCCTATCTGGATCTCTCTTTCTATCTCTTTATCTGTGTCAATTGAATAATTTGCGAAATGACAACCAGAAGAAAAGCGGATGTATATTGCGTAGTAATTTGATGAATTAAGTCTTTGCAAGGCCGTAAACTATGGGGTGTTATTAAGTAGAAGTTTCTTAAGTACGTAGTAGCAGACGAAATTGTTGGATCTTTTGAATAGTTTCCAGGACCAAATTATCTCCACTTCTCGCATTAAGCTTATTTCCTGTCCTATTCATTCTTTTTTTCTGATCACGTGATCATGCCACACCATCTATTTTTGACAGTTGACATTCAGTTTTCAAACATGACGTTAGAGTTTTCTAAGGAGTTCGTCATGGAAGGGGGATGGGTTTGGATTCCTCAACAAAATCCAGTGAGTTTTTCCATTTGTTTCCCAATAATATTTAAATTAGGAATTATTAGTGCTCTGCTAAGGAAAATCGCAAGAAAATTTGATATATTCTAGTTTGAAATATTCCTATTGTGTAAGTCGATGCATCATTTAAATGTATTTGTAATTAGTAAGCTAGCACTTTTGTGAATTGATTTTCTGCATGGTTTCTTCAAAGTTTCATCAAACACATTCCGCACTGAAAAAGATCTCATAACACATGTCACATGAACAAATTTCATGCAATTGTTGCCATGATGACGGGCAATAAAATTTGTGTTTCTTTTTACGACATGCATGAAGGAAATTTTTGTTTGCTCTTTTTAATCTGCAAAACCGCCTCTGTAAATATTTCTTTTTCATGTTTTAAACCAGCATTTTAATCCGGGAAATGTATTTAGGACTTAAAGTGGTTAGTATTTACCTATATAGGCCTACTTGAAAAGACGAATCTAAAATTCAAGCTTAGCATTTAATTTACAAAATTAATTTCGGTAATGAAACCAGTAAGAAAAATGAATTTGTGGTATGGATTTTTCAAGTGGAACTTTTCTATGAAAATGACATTTTATCATTTTTCCAGTCTTCGGGAAATGAAATAAAATTTCTCTATGTGGGCTTATTATGGTAAATCTTCGCCTTGAGCGTAAGATCAATTATTTTCATGAGATGGGGGTAACTTTTGCCAAGATATGGATTTTGAAAGTTTCAATCTAATTTTACTGGTGAACCGAGTTTCAGTTTTGCTGCTAATTACATGAAGTCATTTAATAAGCTAACCCCAATTATTACAAAGCTATACGTAATAATTAGCTGCAATTTCGTTTGAAATTCACATTGAAGTATATTTCTGGTATAGTGGAAGTAGCTTTTGCTTATTTTTAGAGGTCCTAAGAGGTTTCTTGCTGGGGGTGTCTTTCATGCGAGGACTTTATTTAGGAAGTTTGCCAGAATTTGAGCCAAGAAGTTATATTTTTATTGCACAAAAAACACAAATGTACGTTTCCTGGTTCTGGATGGAGCAAAAATAAGACAAGGATATTGCATTAAGACATTGCAATTATAATCCTACTGACCAATGCCCAGTTATAAAAGCATTGCATGGCAGATTCATGGAAATTAATGATATAATATAGTATAGGACTACCTACTGTAGATCAGAATCTTGAAATAAATCATTATTCTGTATATTTACAGGAAATATGAAATCATGTTTATTACAGTAGATCTACTAATTGTAAAGTTCTCGTCCATTAATATTTTTGTTTTTCCTTGTGACAGTTCTTAATATTGGGAACGAGTTGTTATTTTTGCAATATTATTGTTAGGTGTGAAAATATTTGATTACCCTTATGATATTGCCCAAAATTGTATATAAAAACGTGATTTTCCCATCCAACATGTAATGATGTTTGTCTCGCGAAATGTTGAGAATTTTAATATATACTCACGTCCAATTCTTTGTAGTTAACGAGTAATTACACGGAAACTGTGCAATGTAGACGGGGCTACATTATTTTTCAAGAAATCTGAACCCAATCAAATAGATTTATTGTTGTTGCCGGAGAGGTGCAACGCTCTTGTCGGAACAGCCAAAAATGCTCATGAAAACCCCAATTACGCTATACGAAATGCTGATCCATCTGTTACTACACCCCCTGTGAAACGCCGCTATAAATTTAAAAATGTTTCCTGTAAAACAATGCCACAGATCTTGAATATAAAAGTTGTTAGCATCTCTTAGTTGTCATTTGTCAATAGATGCTTTGTCCCTTTAGCAGTAACAGCTGTATATAGGAGTGGCAATCAGAGTTTATGTTGGTACATTATCATGATGCCTGCATTCACTGTAAACAAGACTAAACTGCAACGGAAATTAAAATAATCTGTACCTATAAAATTCTTCCCAGGCCCTTCTGATTTAAAAGAAAAAATGCTTTCAGGAAATGGCAAGTTGCATTTATGATTATGTGAACATTTGTTTCATGTTCATGTTGTGGATGCTATTTGCTCAGGGTTGAAAATGGTGCAGCATTTACACGAGGCCGGAAATGATGGCGGAAGTTGCTTTAGCTACCTAAATTGATCTCTTGCGATATGAAAGTTGTTTCTCAAGACTATATCATAACCTTTGGTTAAATATGAGCTAGTGGCTAGCGTTTGAAATTTTAAGAAATGATTGTGAATAGTAATATGTGTAGGTATTTGTAAAAATGCGAAACATAAAACTTAGAAGTAGGTACTAAATTATTTAAATGCGATTTTGAGTGAAATAATAATTTATTCTGCTATGAATGCACGTAATATTTTTAAAATGTAATGCATTTAGATATAAATTCGCATTAAATTAAGAGGGAATCGCGAACTTAGTCGAGTGTAGCGACATCTGACGGCCTGTTTTGCACATTTAGATGCGTACTGTTTTATCATTTAAAACAAGAAAATGCTTAGAAAAAAAAATATAATTTTGTTTATTTGGGAATTGAGAACTAACAAATTGTGGTTTCATGTGTAACATAACGTTTATACGTAATATAGATCTGGCCTTGGATAAGAATTTTTGGGGTAGGTACATCTAAAAACGTATAGGAATGATATCTTTTTTTATTTTCTCTTCCTCGATAAAATATAAGAGGCTGTAGCTCCTCTGGGAAATAATTAGCACAGTAACTTGTTGAAAATATATGTCCAATTAGAACTAAGTAGCACGAGCAAATAGAGCAACTAATTTGTCACTGTGAATGTTCAACTTGCATTCCATTTGCATTTACAAATGAGATTTAACATGTAAAAAAACACAAGTCTCCCAACTTGGAGATAGCGAAAGAATTTCTGCAAGTTACATTGTGTATATTAATTTGCTTTTCAGTGCATGCAGAACATGCATTTTGTAATACATAGAGTGCCCAATAATGGCAAGCCAATAGCAGCTGCTGTGAAATTGGCCATTTGGCATGGAGACAGACTTGCTCCACTCTTCCTCAAATATTGCCACATCATCCATTATGTGGTCCATTGCTGGGAAGTGCAAATGGTCCTATATAGCATACATATAACTGCTGATTCAATTGTTGTAGAATAGTGTGTGAACAAATGAATGTAGTATTTTTAATTTGTATTAGTATTTTTAGTATAATTTTAAAGTTTGTTGCATAGGAAGTTTGTTGCTTAGGAAGTTTGCATGGCTGGGAACCATACAGTTAGAATGGGAAAAGTTTGTGAAGTAGGCTTGCATGTGGGTATGCTGAGAAATCAATAATGGTTTGGAGGTTTATCTGGAGGAAAAATGGCAGCAAACAGGATATATAGTAGTGAAGGAAGATCTGGTCGATCTTTGGGGGAAAATTTGAAAAAGTCGATGAAGTAAAGTGATAGGCACTTGCGACCAATTAGAACGAAGCATCCATCAATGGTCATTCTTCACTTGTGTCTTCCTATGTCATTGAATGGTCATCATTTGTGAGCAGTGCTCTAATAATCTTGCTAATAATGGCCTTTGGTGCTTAAAGTTATGGAATGAGACAGTGTGATAATAATGACAGCCCTCGTTTAGCACAAGTTTCACATAAATGATAAAATAAATGTGTATGTGCATCAAATTTGAAAATAATATTTTATTTTAAGTTACATAATTTAAATGGTCCTATATATTAAAAGTTTTTCGTGTTGGAAAACAATTAAATGCCTTATGAGAGGATTAATGGATATGATTGATTTGCAAAAGTATTGAAATCACATTTTCCTCTTTTATTTATTAATACAATTCATATTTCCATCTGCGTCTTGCATGTTCCACTTCCTTCATCAAATTAACATTACGCAACTTAGTTTTGAAATTTCCAGCTTTCACTGGTTTCCACTTTATACAGATTCTATCAAATGTTGCCTTCATAATGTGTAACTTAATTTGGGGCTTAATACCGGAACGTGGTTAACTAATTGAACGGCTCATTGCATTTGAGGCACTCTTTCCAGTGCTTTGCTTCTTAATAGGGACCTTCTTGTGACTTTACGAATCGTCATATATATTGCCTATGATTGCATACGTAAGAGAATCGATTTGTTTAGGTTTTTAGAAAGGGGTGTGGGCGGGGCTTGTGAGATGTTGAGATGCGCGCGCAGCTTCCGCTTTCTCACTTTTCTTCAATGTTGGTAGTGAGTTGCCATTCGCAATTGGCTTTACTCGGATGAGGACGCTGAGTGCTATCACACGTGTCGCCAGTAGTTAATTGGATTAATTAGCTAGTTAATTAAGGACTGTGTTGGTGCGTGATGCTCTGCTATGTGAGTATAATGAGTATTGTGTTGCAGTCTGTATACTCAATTTGGTGCATGCGCAAAGTTGCCTGACTGCACTGCAAACAAGCCCCAATTCATTGAAAGTAACATATATTGTTTGCGAATTTAATGACATTACCATATTAAAGTTGATTGTGATTTATAATATACATTTGATATTGCAATTTATGATGAATTTGACTATTTTTGATTTAAAAAAAATCACAAGAAATTAATATTATTATGTCAAATATTTCAAAAGTGACATAATAAAAGGTGCATACTAACGGTCGTGGATTATTTGGATGTCCCAGATAAGTCATGGAAATCCGGGATAAGTAATGAAAGATTCAAATTGGTCATGGAAAAATATTGGAATGTTTAATATTTCAAAATTCTCAATGGAAATGAGGAATATTTTGTCAACTTCATCTGTACTAATTTATTTTCAGATTTGGTAGAATGAAAGTTGTTGGATTTTGTGTAAAATGGTTATGGAAATCCTGGGAAGTCATGGAATTAGAAGTTTTTAATATGTTAGACACCCTGTAATTATACCTACTTTTTAGAATGAAGCTTGTAATTTAAAGTAGAAATTGTGGATTTTGCGAAGAAATATTTGATAACAAATGTACTGATACTTTGTTTTACTTTGTAGTATAAATAGTTTTTGCTTGATCCTAAAACAATTTCTTAACTGGCTAGACATTATGTATACATTTATAAATTGCAATTGAAATGTGTTTTTGACAGTTGGGTCAATATTTAGAGTAATATTTTGCAATTGGTAACAGCAGGGAGAGGCAGGCACCTTATTTGTTTTATTGCAATGTAAAAGTAATGGAAACATTTTCATCCCTTAAATACATATTTAGTATCTTTAGATTTAAGTGTATATAGATAAAATGTAAATAATAAGGAAGTATATTAAATGAATCAAATGAGACAATGTCGTTATATACCTAAAACATGAATCAAAATTCGGGGGGAATTTTTAATGCTGCGAAACAGAACAATTTTTGACTTCAGTTTATTGTTTATATTATTACAAGTGATTTATGAAACAAAAATAAATATTTGATATTACCAAATATTACTTATTACTAGTTTGGATTTATGAAATAACTTTTACATTGGAATCAGTATAGATATAACCTTTAATATCAAGTTAAATAACATTTGAATTTGATAATAATTAGTTTTTGTTTGACTTTTTTTAATAGAATTTGGAATATAATATGTTGTTTTCAAGATATTTAGTATAGTTTTGGTAAGTTTTTATTACACAAAATGTGTATGTACAGGTCTACCGTAAATATTTGGATAATGAGATGTAGGATTAAATCTGGTGTAGGCCTAATAAATGGTTATGATAATGGTGGCATTTTGTTTGGTCTTTGCTGCTGCTGGCATCTTGATGATTATGTATCAGCTTTGTCATATTATTAATGGGATGTGCATACGATAACAGACGGCACATTATTCTTTCCTTATCCTCCCAATGAAGTAAAATGACAAGATTGCGAAACATCCATTTTACTTGTCATTGTTTGCAACAATTGCATATATTTTGTGTGCTATTCAGTGACAAACAATAAAAAAATCCATTTTCATTCTCCCATGTCATATGTATGTTATTGATATTGGAGGAAGTCTGTCCATCAGTAAAAAGACTTGGTACATATCACGTGATATAGGAAGCATTCACTTTCCTCTTGACAAGCAATAAGGGCATTTCGCTAATGGCGGAAAACGATCTTCGTTAGTAAATATATTTTTTCACCCTTATTCTGTAAAAGTTTACCTCAAAGATTTTTATTTCTTAATGTACAATGCGTTATTTTAATGTAAACCGACATTTTTTAAAGTAGGCCTATTCTGAATATTACACTATACAAGCAAAGTAAAACATTGAATCTATGAAAATTTGTAAAATAAGTTATTAACTATTCCATTTATGATTGTTGTACTTACTCGACTTTTGTAAGGCGTGGCTTAATTTGCATACTAACAAGTATTACAAGGAATTGACCCTATGCAGTATAAAACACATCCCATTGCTAAGATGGAGGCTGTAGTGAGGCAAATTATGCAATCTGAATGGCTGGAAACAAGTTTTCTCGCTAAGGATGCCATTTCTCGAACTTTTTTTTTTCTTCAGCCAATGGCAGAGCACTGAATAGGGTCAATTGTAATTCCTATGCATGGAGCACTTTCAGATTGCATGTGGAATTGGCAAAATAAAGAACACAAATGCATTTTATTTTGCATTTTTTTGTTGTGCTGTATATGTATGGTGTAGTTAGTTTATTGTAGCCGAGCTTCCCTTTTTTTATTCCTAAATCCATGGATATCAATAGCCTGTTTATTTGAAAGTACATATTGGTTGAAATTGTTGACGGTAATAAAAATGGCGTCCACAACGCCATTTAAAAATCATTGCACACTGTGTCCTGTATTATTGTCAATAACTTTCAGTGTGTTAGGCTTCCTTTTGAAGTTTCAATGCGATTCTTCCGCCGAGAAAGAAATGAAATCCATGTTCTGCTATTGGTCAGGTGACTTAAATTGGCTCATAAATTGGCCATGTTTTATAATGTAGCGAGACAAAATCCCCCATTGGATGCCATTTTAGACGGATATAAACGTCTTGAAAATTCCCATAGGATGTTTTATACAATGTGAGTTAGATATGATACAGTATAAAAGATCTGTGATTTCTGGTTGTCTTGGCAACGGTGATTGTATCAGGAAGGTGTGTAAATCTGAAAATGCACCTATTTTTTCCCCCCTACTTTTTCACCAGTTTACTAATTCAATTTCTTTTAAATGTTCAACTGGGGGCTTTATTGAATGATTAGACCCAGTATTTCGGAATAATATTTGGTTCCATGTGAAAGAATAAAATATTGTATATAAATGAAAAATTGAAGTTATGAGCTGGAAAGTCGAGGGGAATCGGTAATATGGTTTAGATTGAATATTGGGGAGTACATTTGTGTGGGTGATATTTGATAATAGACTTTAATGGAGGATTTTGTGTGTGTGGTGAGAGTTAACATGTGACTTTTGTTAGAAATTCAAAGTAGGATTTGCTTGGTCTCGAGATACTAAATTCCCAGTTGCAAGTTATTACTGCGTAATGACGTCCTTTTGGTGATCCATTCTTCAAACTATATTCACAAAAAAATGAAAACTACAATCTTCACTGCTTTTTTATGTATATAAATCCTTCGCTCTTTTTCACTTCTCCAATCTCTACTACCAAAATTCAGCAGGGAATGCCACGTCAAATACCACATTCAATGTTCATGCAATGCTCTTCTTGAAAAGCAAGATTCACATTGGCGCAAAAGTTGTTTCTGATGCTACTACAGGGTGTCTACTGATAATTAAAATCCTTGAAATCATACTGCAATTATTTTGTTGTCATTGAAATCCTGGAAATATACTGGAATTTGTTATTAATCTGGGAAAATGTAACATGTCAGTGGTGGTAATTAATATTTAATATTTAATTGAGCATGTTTGTACAGGTTGGATATCTTCTTTACTAAATCAATTTAACCGAGTGGATTGCTGTCCCAATGTGTTATTTTAATAGTTGTAATTGAATTTGTGTCCTTGGTCACAATCTGGCCACTTGTGTGGGTTTCAGATCACCGAAGCGAGCCAATATTATCTTTAGTTGCCGATTTTTCACCCACTTTTATAACATGGAGATTGCTTTGCTTTTGTTGCTTACTTATAGGCACTGCTCCAAGCTCACGATGTGGTGGCTCACGAGGTGTACGGTGAAGAGGCCATCCGAGTCACTCCTCCGCCTCTTCTAGCTTTTCTCAATGGCAGCGAAGAGTTCGATGGACCCAACGGAGACGTTGATGTCGAGAGTGTCACCAGGATCCGTCTTGTCCAGTTCCAGAAGAACACCGATGAGCCCATGGTATGTACCAAGCACCAATACACAACAAATCATATGGGAACTCTAAGATCACTATAAGATGGAATCTGTAGTTTTATTAGCATCGTAAAATGCACTCTGGACTTAACATTGAAATAGGTGCCTGGCCAGGCACATGTGAATGACAGCAATGCATCCATTCAATGGTGCTTCAGCAAGTAGAGCACCGGAAATATTAACTCCCCCTGTATGCTAGTATACAAAAAAAAAATAGTGATGGAAATAGTTCTTTTTTTCTTATTTTTTGTTTGATTTTTTTCCCCACATTCTTAAAGGTGAACTGGTCTGAAAATATGACAACTTGAAATTCACAATTGTATAGAATAATGTGTGGATCAATATCTATGCTGAAATTCTCAATGGAAACTTAGTGGATATATTATTGCTTACTTTATTATCCATTTTCTCATCTTTGTATGTAAGGCAATGTTTGAATAGCCCGTTTGAGTATTTACACTATTGAGAATCGTTGTTTGACTAGCTCTAGTGATTATATTGCATAGGTCTATAGAGACATAATATTAGCACTGGGAATTGACTGCATCCTCGATAAACCAGTCTACTGGAGCACTAGTGTTTTGTACAGTGGTATATGATAGTTTCAAGTGATCATGGTCAATTAAATTGGGTCCATGAAACCAATTTTGCTGCACAATTCTCACTTCACTAGAAAATCAAACGCAATTATTTGCATTTTTTATTTGATAAATATATTGCCTCAATGCATCTTATAATTAATTAACCTTTCCAGATTACACTGCCCTTTATACTTTGAAAAAGTTTGAAGTAGAGCTCTTTGAGTTTGGGGTTTGGAATGGAAATGCATGATGAAATGAGGCCCAGATGTTATTTGCCAGTAATTAAATTGGTGATATAATTTGAAATGTAAAAGGAATATATCAATAGTTGTATGTTATTATAGCACCTGATTGATTTTGTTGCTGTACGTGTGACATGACTTTGCGGTTTATGTGGAATAATTTCGTAAATTAGGCTTTTAATAACGTTCGCTTGGCCCATGTTTACATGGATCACTGGTGATTGATGGCAACATGGGGCAGGTGTTGTAATCTCATACAGCAGCTGATCGATTGGAGATCGGTGGCAAATTGTCACTTTACGTGTTACTCCGTGGTAATTTAGATTGCAATACATAGTACTATGTATATGTCCATCTGCATCCAATTGACAAAGTTGTTGTTGTTATTAATTATATATTCGACTGGAATGTCCAATCCAGGTGGCTCTGCAATGCATTTTAATTGATTATCAATTGATATCAGTCTAATATCACAGGAGGTCCAGGTGCCCTTATATGTGACAAGAGGTTTTGATGAGAAAAATGTGAAGGTTTCTTGAAAATATGGCCCATATTGGTGAACCATACTTAGACCGCCTGTACCATACATACCAAATTCCTATTATCGATTGCACTGAACTGCCACCAGATGGCCAATGAGACATTCACTTTTTCTAAGCGTTTCTATAGAAAGTTACCAGAAACAAGATTATAGATAAGAAATTAAATTACAAATTAGGTATATGATGTAGGTACTTCAAAGGAAGTTGCATAACTAGTATTGTTACTTATAACATTTGACAGAATACTAAATTGCTTTTGTAATAACAATTAATTCCAAGTGTTGAAATTTAATTATGTAGTATAAAGTCCTTCATATACCTACAGGGTGTCTACTGATACTGGAAATTCCGGTATTTTACTTTAATCTTTTTATTGTCCTTGAAATCCTGGGAAGATTCCACGTATTCATCACATTTTCAGAGATTAATGTAGTTTGGAATGAAGTTATAAATGTGCTTTAAAATGCTGGAAATATGCTGGAATTTTGAAATGACAGTTTAGTAGACACCCTGATATATTAGTTCAGCTTGTTTGTATACAATGAACGAGTGACTATTTCCAGAAAAATAGTATTTCATTTATTCTGGATTTTATTTACTGATTCATTGGCAGGAAGAATGATGGAAACTAATATTTGGATTTGAAAAACGGTGTTGGAAGTTGTTGAGAGCGAGTTAAGAAAGTAGGTTTGAGTTGATTTATTACTGGGTGATATGTCCAAGTGCAGGCGTAAATCATGAATGGACCTGTGATGGACGATATGGTCACATTTCGAGATTTGGATCGAAATTCCGACCTACACTCAAAATCCCAGAGGGAATTTTCAAATTAAACATTTCCCCTGGAGATTTCACGCTATCTTTTAGTTGGATGGAAAGAAGCAATATCAAACGAAGGAAATTCTTGTGGTTTCCAACCTCAGGCCCAAATCCAAATCAATGTTGCATTGTTTTGTACCTTCCTCCAATCACAATCAGTCACTTGCGATAAAGTGTCTCTTGGATTTTAGGGAATGGAGTTGCCAAGTAAATTGGAATAAGTTCTTATTTAAAGTTGCAAACAGTAAACACTGTAATCAGCTGAAGTGAAGTTAATTCTCATTTACTTGTTTTGGCCCAGTAAATTTATTTGTATTTTACATGACCAAACAAAGGGAATAACTTAGTTAACATTAATGATAAAACATGTAACTTGTTCTTTTAATTATTTGTTGTTTCAAATTAAATTATATAAAGTAATATAAGTTATTGAACAGTATAGTACTTTAGTACAAGTATTTAGATCTGCATTTTGAACTTCAGAATATGTATAAAATTGAAATATGAAATGTGGGATGAAAAATTGATTGCTTTTTAGAATGAATTATGCTCAGCTTAAAAGTGAGTTGTATTACAGGTCATATGTAAACCGAAATCGGGTTTTGCAACATTAATTAGTATTCGTGTGTCTGAAACTTGTTATATATAGGTAATCGATATCGGTGCATAGGTCGATTTATTTTTCATGAAGGAAAATATTGCATTGTAATTGGCGATTTTACTATTGGGCCACACATATATTTTCGCTCAGGGAATAAGAACATACGTAAATAAAAGTCATGAGTATATATATGTATTTTAAATTTCTCTTTGATTTTATTGCAGGGAATCACATTGAAGATGAATGAAGAAGGACGTTGCATTGTAGCCAGAATTATGCATGGCGGAATGATACACAGGCAAGGTAAATATGTTATCAATTGTATATTTTGAAATATTTGTAGTCACAATGAAAAATGTTCTTCATCTGGCTATTTTGTAACATTGGCTATCACAATAATAACTTCATGTGAGCATTGGATTGAAACTTCCTGAAATTGTCAACATGCTGGCATCATTGCTGGCATGATATCTTATCTTTACCTCACGTTTGAGAATATTAAAATTAATTTAATTAACTGCCGCTATCATTTCCGTTTAAAAGTGACGACTGTTATTGAAGCGCCCTCTATCGGCCAAGAACGACCGTCATGTATAATCTTAAAGGTGAACTGACAGGGTTTTGTAAGGTACCCTGATAATTGGTTTGTAAGTAGCTATTTGTGTCCCTT
>JAQFZQ010001382.1:0-20005 GCA_034696005.1 Glomeris marginata | reverse complement strand
AAAACTCCAGTTGTTTTTTGTTTTGTTTTGTATTTTTTTAAATGTGTACTAGTGACAATGCTAAAACAATAGTTTTAATACATGAAACGATGACGAAAATCGGCTGCAGATGAACCACTCTTCAATTAATTAATTAATAAAATAATTGTAGTAATCTAGTTGAAAAGCACTGTGGACTAGCCTACTGTAGACGACTCCGTAGACGAGTAAACATGGATGCCACTCTATCCCATGATGCACTATTTTCAAAGGCGCTTTTGCTCATGGATTACACAAATAGTTTGAGCATCAACTTGGCTCAAAAAGCGTGATTGCGCCTCCTGGTAGGGAACCCATACAGCTCATTGGTGCAACTTTGACCGTGGTTTCAGTATAGAACAGCAAAATCTTAAAGGTGAACTGACAAGGTTTTGCAACTTACCCTGAAAAAATTAGCATTTGATTGCCACTAATTTAGAAACATTGTCTGAAAATTTGAGGCCATTTGAAACATTATTACCACAGATATTAATTATTTAGTTTCATATCTGCGGAGTGTACCGAGTAGTATATTGTGAGATCCGTACACGGGAGCGCCATTGATAATCTCTGCCATTGGCTAATCACTGCAGAGATGCTCGACATCATTGGCTGAAAATTCAAATTTTGTCAAAACAGGACACTGTGACACCAGCGCGGTGACACGATCCTTCCATGACACCCTCTTTAACTACTCGAAACTTTTTTTAAACAACTTTTTAAAAAATTTTGTTTGTGCCAATCATTTTATTGGCATCAATTCTATAGAATTACACACTTTCCAGGGTATGTTACAAAACCATGTCAGTTCACCTTTAAGATGCAGACAACTAAATTAGCAACTAAAATGCATTCATTTCACTGTGTTCCACTCGATCTGTTAAACAGATAAAAGGGACCAGAGGGCGCTGCAGTAAAAGAAGACAACATATAGTAAAAATGTAAAAAGGAACTTTTTCTCAACTTCCCCAGTGTAAGTTAGTCACTGAACTTATTTTTTTGGCCCAGTGTTTTTGTTTTTTCTAAAAACTAAGAAAACACATTGCTTTACGTAATCTTCTAACTGTTCCAATTTTAGCAACATGCCTATTAAATACTAAATGAACCTCCTAAAATGTTTCTCGTATTTGCTACCAGATGGAGCTAAACTTTTTTGTTCATCTGTGATTACATTACGTAAGATGTCAACTTTTTTCTTACTACAAGTAATTTCAGTTCGGATAGAAGAAAGTTGTTATAGAAGTGAAGTGTGGAGATGAAGTGATGACGGGGCAAGTGTATTCGTTTATATGACTGCAAGTCTTTCTTTCGGTTGGACGAGTGAGAAAATACTTGGCTAATAATAAACATGGCCGTCAGGAACAACGTGTCTCAAAAGTTACTGCTTTGGAAAAATACACTGCAGTGAGATGCGATTCGTATTTCAGGCTAACCTTTCAAAAAGCTAAAAAAAAAAAAACTAGAAAAAGGTCGTGGCAAAAGACATTTCGATTTTTAACTACAAAACAACTTACATACCAAAAATCACTTTTTGACGCAAAGTATGCATTAAAAGAAATTTATGACAGGACTCACTCAAACTCATTTCCCTAGCTCTTACAACAAAACAAAAAACATTTTCTTTTTAAAAACTTGGTACGTAAGGGATAAAACAAATGTAATTAATGAACTGGCCCCTGTATAACTACTATAACACGCTGTACTATGATAACATCACATTGCATAGCATATTGTAACACAACATAACGTAACATAACGTAACACAACATAACGTAACACAACGTAACATAACATAACATAACGTAACATAACGTAACATAACGTAACATAACGTAACATAACGTAACATAACGCAACATAACGTAACATAACATAACGTAACGTAACATAGCATATCGTTATTTTCTGCTGCCTGATTGGTTTAAATTCCGTTACGTCTCATTGCTACATTAGCGCTACCTGTACAATATGTAACAAAAACTGTTGAATCATTAAACTCATTCTCTTTTGCCACTATCCAGTGATGTGTCTGTACCGAGTTATTCCGCAAACTTACAATAGCAACCATAACATAGCAATATAACGTAACAACATAACGTAACGTAACATAACTTAGCAACATAAAATAACTTAACACAACATAACAGCATAACATAGCAACGTAACATAACATAGCATAACGTAACATAATACGCCCAGACTTTACAAAATCCCCAACACTATAATAATGAATTGCCATGAGATAACATGGAGGATGTTGTAACCATGGCAACGAATCGCATCAATCGATGGCACAAGACAAATTACCTTTGGCAACTTCCGGTTGCGGAGTTCAAACCTAACTTTGTTTGACGAACCAAAGACAATGCTTCCGGTGTAATTAAGTTTAAATGAAGTTGTTCGTCATACACCGATCTCCAATAACCTGATAATGATCCGCAATGGCCACGCCCTCTTTCTTTCTTTCTCTCATCGCACAGTATTTTCATTTCCGAAAGTTTTTATCAAAAAAGTTAATTAAACCCATGTGTGGGAAAATACCATAACATATCAACGGTTTCGATTTTTGAAGCGCCATCTGGCGATTGAAATCTTCACTGGGTTTGTTTATTTTTGCAAGCCCCACCCCCAAACTAAAATCTGTATTTTTCTTTTTTTAAAAAAAAGAAGAGGTAAATAACATATACAAAAAAGGCACATAACCATAAATTGAAATTACAAGTGCTGCCATCTATTTCCTAGGAATAAAACGAATACATCGGTGAGAGAAAATGATATAAAATCAATAAATTGATCGATAAATCGGTTTGCCAGAGGTCAATTCACTCATCAAATTCAGCTGCATGAAAACGATTGAGTTCATCACGTGTGTAATGAATATACAAACAAAACCTGCAATTTATTTTATGTGCTATATGATACGTGTGGGAGGAGTTCACATATATTTATTCATGATTGCGTGACCAACATTACATTATCTACATCAATTATCAACTACCTTCTCAATGTTAACTACCAGAAGCAAACAAAACTCAGTCAACAACACGCAACACGTCTGATAAAAATGTTTCAAACCTGCTGATAATTCACAATTTATCCCGAGTGCAACGACTCTCAACATCCTTTTCCATTTATTATTCATAATATTAATTGGAATAGCAGCATTAATTACGTATAAGTTGTTATAATAGTTGTCTATTTAAAGTTTTTAGTGCTTGAACACATGAAATCCTCAACAAGTTTGAGGTTAATTTTTCTAACGAACCCTTGTACATGGAACTTCCTTGGATATCGCTTTAATTAAATAGCCCAAACATACTTATGTATGTTTAAGTTCCTCCAAATACAAAAAATGTTTCTTCATTTGAACAAAGTAGTAATATAAAACGTAAGCCAGCTGGGATTTTATATCATGTTGAGTTGAAAAAGACTGTACTTGTCTACTTTGAACGTTCATATCTCTGTCATCTTGCACCCGATTTTGAATCTCTAAACTGATTTGGGACCTACTTGATGTCCTCTTCATTTTTGGAATTTACATTACCCCTCTATCTCACGTATTAAAAAAGTTAGATTTTCGAAAACTCTTTTCGAACGTTCGTAAGTTGGTAAGTACCACATGGACATGTTGTCATCGATATTGGACAATGTTCCCATATTTGTTTTTTAGCAACTTGCTAATAGTTAAAAGGTTATTACACGGTAACGGGACAAGTGACTCGGCCTGTAGATCGCGTGACATGGAATAAAATGACATTGGGTATTTGCATTTGTGAGTAATGTCTGGAAACGTAAATAAAATGCAATAGACAAATTAAAATATAAGTACAAAACAGCATGTTTTGTTGAAGTAGAATATGGACAAAGTTAAGGTGGCAAAAATGAGTTTATTTATCTGGGAAAATGGGATAAAATTGCTGAAATGGGAATAGTAGTACTAAACGCATCGATCCACCTCAAAATTTATAGACTACGTCTGCAAAAGACCTTTTTTCTTTCTTTCTCTTCCCTTAAATAAGGAGAAAAAATAAAGAAAGAAAGCCAGGAAATAAAACAGCTATTGGGTCAGACAGAATAGGGAGGAAAAAGAAAATGGCCGCCATTGATTGTTGCTTGCGCCCAATGAAAAACAGCCACACTTGGGACCATTACTATAAACCTGCACAGCATTAACACAACATTCAGCACAAAGCTAATCTTATTTCTCAAGTCATATCGAGATTGTTTATTCACAAATCTCAATATTCTCTTGTATTCCCAGAAACAATTGTAATGCATAACTTCACTTATACTAGTATTAGTTATTAAACGAATTTAACCTACATTTTATTTAATTAAAATACTAAAAGTAGCAGAGCAAACAGCGCCTCTGCCGTCGATATGTCAAAACAACAAATAAACAGTGAAATAAAAGAAAGTTAAAAAAGAGAAAAGGCAAGATGGCCGCCACATATTTGGGGTCATCAAAAAACCAATGAAAAAAATGTGTATTATTTATGATTAAGGACCTTTCATTGTTAGGGTGAGACTGGAGGTCATCAATGTTGAAAAGATAAGCAAAGTCTGCACAAAATGCAGGTCGTAGGTCATCAAGTTCTCCATTTTGTAATTTTTTCAATTTCCCAGAAGGATAAAAGTGCTTTCAAGTATTTATAACTATAGAATAAAAACAACATTTCCTTGCTAAATTCTTAGTCACTTAAACACATTGTCATCTTCCCATTTCACTAGAACTTCAAACAAGAAAGTGTTTCTTGTTGGCCACGCCTTTAAAAAAATTAAATAAATATATATGGAAAAACTATGTTTACAGTCTGAGAAACGGGATGAAGATTTTTCACATCCTACCGGTAAAAGCATGTTAAAAACAGTCCTTTTTTTTAAAAATGAAATCCGGAAACAGGGTTCTACAAAAACAAAAACCACATTTATATATTTCAACAGGAAGTTCAGTATATTATTATTTTACCACTTCCAATCTTATATTAATTGATTAATTACACTTTACACCTCGGAATTCAAACCGATCTGCGATTACCATTTTCCCTGACTTATCCAGTTTTCCAGGTTTTCCAGAGAGGCTAAATTTTCAGAGCATAATTCTATGAAGGTTAAACTAGTTTTATTACAACCATTTCTCCATAACAAAATAATGTAAAACACATTCAAATTGCAAGTTATATATTTATATCAATTTCCCTGAGTTTTACAAGTTTTGGAATACAGAAAGTCTTGGAATTTTGTGCAAACTGAATTATAATGACTTCATTTGTGCATGGTCCCTAAAATAAAGATACTTTCCTGTACAGTTAATGTAGGAAAGCTTTAGACTTGAACCCATTTACATTATATTGTAAACAATCAATGGCTGCCTGCATTCAAACTTCATCCAAAATTATTTTAAGAATTCTTTTCATTTTGCAAAATCATCATTAACAATCATTCTAATAATTACCCCTGTTAAACCAGTTTATAATAATCATGTATGCATTGGATTTTACCATAAACATAACTGCTGCAGAGAAGTCATATTTTGTTTATAGGTCCTTTCACATTTTAATAAACTGTAATAATCTGATTTTTATAATCATAACATTGGCTGAATGTTGAATGCAATTTATAATAAATAGTAAGTTCATTGTATATAATAAATAATTTCCTATTTTTCATTATCTACAATACTTTGACGCCGTGAAAAGAGACTGAATTTCCGTAACATTTCCGCATTCAACACGTATAATAATAATTTCTGGAGAAAGAGTTTCTATTTTACGCAATTTGTGGATAATATTATCTTTGAACAATGCAACTTTTGTAGATAAATAAATTTCAAACAATTGTACAAAGTTTAAATGTCAGTGCATGCCCGGAAATAGTTGGCTTCACCTCAAAACAAACAACTGTCACTCATTGATAATAAATCATCTTTTGTACATGCAAATATATAAACTGGGATTTAATTAAACTTTCAACAAGTTAATCGAATATGATATCCGAAAAGTTAGAAATGAAATTATTGGTCGAATTAAAATACAGTCAAACTGAAATTTCCTATAAATGAAAACATTATTTTATTGCCAAACAAAATCCATATTCTTCCCATGTTAAACGTTTCTATAATTGAAAGTTTTTAACTGAAAAATTTTCGATATCTCATACATTTTCATGTCCCTGCGGAGAAAAACTTCTTAGTATATGAGAATCTTTGTTGAATGCGAACTATTTTTGCGGAAGGAAAACTGTAGAAAAAGTTTTAAAAACTTGAGAAATTTGATGAAATTGAAGAATATTTGAACAAATTTGCAAAATAATGAAGTAAACCCTGTTAACAGAGTTTTTACAAGTTCAGGGAATATAAACTGAGTTACAAATCATTTTGCATAATTTTCAGTACACAGACAATTAGATATTTAAAAATATACAAGTTCCACAAATGAAATTTTAGATAACTGAAAGTTTTTCCCATTTCCCTTAGAGTGTAAAATTAAACTACTGCTGATTTTTACAGCTATATAGGCCTATAGATAAGATTAGAAATGCAATTATGTGAAGAGGCTTGAGGCAAATTTCGTGTAAATTAATTTAAACACATTGGCGTCAGTCAAGATGATTGCAATTTCAATTTTATCTCGGTCATGCACGTGCATCTCTATATATATTTCAAAGTTAAGTGTTGTTTTTCGTCCGAGTCACGGTTTGGCAATTTTGCAGCCAAAACTCATCATCTTACACTTAACTACAATAAGACAGAAGAAAAAACCTTCTTGCATTTCCACTCAATCGAACAAAAAAAGGAGAAACAAAAGGCAAAAGCTTTTGAAATTTACGCTTCATCACATGCATTAAAATGCTGAATTATACAGAGCACAGAAGAAAAGCCGATTTAGAAGCACGATAATCGCACTAAAAAGAAATATCCACAGACGTGTTCATCCAACCAAACTTCTCCACTCTAAAATAATAAGATAAGAAATTGCTGTTTTCCATTGAAAGGTACTATTCACAAATTATAACATGCCCCTAAATGACCCATGGGATAACATTTAATATCTAATATCGCATCAAAGAAATTATAAAGTTATCTATGTCAAACTGTTTCACTGTTTTCCTGCACAATTGGAAAACTTTCAGTTATCTAAAATGTCATTTAAAGGTGAACTGACAAGGTTTTGTAACATACCCTGGAAAGTGTGTAATTCTATAGAATTGATGCCAATAAAACGATTGACGTCACTTGTGGGAAGTAACCATTGAATTTGCATGTGGAGTCATTGGCCTATTGGCGGCCATTTTCCCTCGTTCATTGCCAGCTGTCATGACCGTCTCTTTTTATTTAAGAAGACAAGAAACTATTTTGCATAAGCGTGGCTCGTAATTCGCTGCCATTTTGGTCGAGGGGCGGAGCGAAACAAACTTTCTGCATTTTCGTTCTGGTCGTCAATGTGTATGCGTGTGTAATTAGTTACAGGCAAAAATAGTTTTCGGTTAAAACGAAAATAAAAGTTTCACCATGTGATCGCAATCGAGTCAGGAATTCCATCCAAAATATTTTTAAACAAAAACTATGAATGGGAAACCTTTGAGCCAAAACTTAAAATTTTGTTTATGCACAGTAAGCTAAAATTGCTACTGAAATAGATAATGAATACAGGGTTTGCACAAGTTCAGCCCCTAAAAAGCAAAAAAAAATGTAACTTTCTAAGGACAGAATACCAGAAAATAAAACCCCGAAGAGAATTCTTCAGGGAAAAGTTCATTATAAAGCTCTAAAACCATTTATTATGATCCATCCAGAAAGGATCTGCAGTTTGCAACTTGCATAAATACTAAAATGTACGTATTCAAAACAAAATGAACAGCTGATCCAGGGTTTGACAAACGAAACAAGTGAACAGTCTGGCGGATGGTTACTACTCATTTCCATTAGCTACAGTCTGGATAATGCTCAGCCTATATGGCTTAAAACTTAGCTATACTTTTAACACCACCTTGTCAAAATAAGAATAAAAATGGAGGTGCACGAACAAACAAACACACACTTGCATATAGATCTATCACTTCAATACACATGGGGTCAAGATTTTGAACCCAGATCCAAAAATGCAAATTCTGAATTCAAGCCAAGTCGAAGTTCATTTTTAGTAGAGAAAAAAAACGTCATTTATGAGTTTACGACTTACTGCTTACTGTAAAAGTTGTAAGTTGCATTAGTACTTACACGGGGACACCAGGGGGCGGATCCCAGACGCATTCCCCAGTTGTCAAATTGGCATACATGTGCTCTTTCGTCCTGGGCTCGATGATCTCCACCCAGTCCACCCTGAAACATTCAACAAAACTTCATCATTTCCATTCATCTCGATTTAATATCGAAAGAAATATTGTCATTTCACCATGGGCTATATTATCACAACCAATCCAAATAATTATTTACACTACATTATCATTGGTGAATACCACACTATACAACCGCGCATTCAAGTTTGCACTTTGAGGTATACAGACAAGACAAATTGACCAATGAGGAAGAAGTTACCATTCGTATAGGCGTGGCTAGCTCATAAAGAGAACTCCCCACCATATCGCAACCGCTCCCTCATTGGTCAAAGGTCTCATTTACCCCCTTTTCCCCTCCCACCATAGTGCAACCTTGAACACGGTTTCAGTATATAACTTTAAATGTACCATGGAAGTTTTCTCTAGTGGCTCCATTATAAAATACACATTTTATCCCCTTGATACTTTCCATGTAATTGCACACCATATAAGGGCTCTCCTAATTACGGTATTCCCTTATAAAAAGCACTTCTGTTCTAAACGAGAAGATAAAATTGACATTCATAAGGGCAGCAACGCCATCTATGCATTAATTGGCTGAAAAACTTGTTTTAAAACTTTTTAAACACGTCTGTTCATAGTAACCCTCGCAAATTAGCAAGCTTGTAAGCATTTAGAAATTATACATTCACTAATTTGTTCATCCAATGATGCTTGAACTTAATTAATATGATGTTTATATGGAAAATTGCTGTTACAAAGGATTCCGTGATAAGTGCATGCCATGGAGTACAGTTACGGGCATACCTACATGAGTGAATTGTCATCGCAGTGCAAGTTCAACTTTCCATACATATATGACGAGATGGCATGAAAAGCCATATAGAATTGGATCGATCGTGGGACGGGCATCGACTGAGCAACCGACAACTTGTGGTAAAATGACAACCGGAAGCCTGCATTAGTTGCCAATAAGTCCACTTCCTCGCAAGAAAAGCCAATGGGATTGCGATATAGCATAATGGCCGCCAAACGCTCCAGCGAAAACGCCGCAACAATGGCCGCATATAAGACCATTTTACTGCCAAAAGTACCCATAATGTACCAACAGAAATTACTTCGTAAAAATGAAACTACTATAACTACTATAACTACTATAGTTGATACCAATTTATTTCGGCAAAACAGAGGCATATACCTCTTTGAATACTGGTTTGTGTACTTGCCAATGATATTGGCTTTCACTTACTTAGCTCCACCCTTCTGCTGTACCTTACGGGGGCACGGCCAAGCAGGCAGCAACTATTCGCTATTGGCTCTTATAAGATGTCAATCATGAAAGTAGATACACCTGTGTTTTGCCAAGGACACGCCTCTTTTTGCCATGATAAATTGGTATCAACTGTATCTAATAACAGCCATGACACTTCGCTCTTCCTTCTTTTGCGCAAAAGCTGACTGTATCCTAATACTACGGAAATAAATTCGCTCATATTCCTTTATTTTAATGCATTGAGAACTTTAGCAACTGTCAATTCTGTTCAAATGTTTTTGCTGATTATGTTTAAAATTACGTTTAAATTAGTTTCTAAGTTTATTTCCTGTAATACTGTATAAGAGCCGCACAGATTATGGGGATGGCCAATTTAAATATGGAATTGTTTACTATATCAAGTGCTGAATCACAATTTCTGACCGAAATCTGTTTCCTGTATCAGAAGTTTCCAGTGACAGTGACTTTACATAATAAAAGCTCTTCAACAGTGACGTCATATGACATCATAAAAAGGTGTCACTTTTGTGAAATGGCCAATATAAATTAGTAGTACTGCAAATGTCTAGACAAGAAAGAATATTATTGGCAACACATACCGCAAACATAGCCAATGTACTATTCAAAATGCATGTGAGCATCTCTAATGAAGCATTTACATTTTCTATAGGGAACAATATAATGGAAAAAAAGACCCTTATGGCAGCCAATGACGTCACTATTTTGATTCAAGTGGCTCAACCCACCACTTCTCTCTCTGAAATTACAATGTACTGCATACTGTATTTAATGGGAAGCGTTTAAGCGCCTGGCAACACTTTTCCGCAACTAATTGCAGTTTATTTCATTCATTAGTTGGGTACTTAAAGTGGAGAAAAAAGTAATTGCTATGATAATGAGGTCGTTGTGCGTTTGACTATAGTTTATTTTTTGAAAAATGTCAATCGTCCAGTTTCATAATTAGACCTCTGATAAATTACTCTTAAATGTATCCAATAAATTAATGTTTGTGTCATTTCTACTTGTATTTTTTACGTTTATTTTGCACATACTATCTACAATTTCTGTGTCAACATGAACTACATTTTGCTGGATTATTTATTACAATTTCCTATCATTAGTGCAAAGGAATTTGTTGCAAATTATTATACATAACTGCATTACAGTAATTTTCATGAATGCATATTTAACAAGTAAATGCAAATTTGATTATAAGCCTATACATTTTAAAGTAATTAACAATTAACATAAATACAAAACTACAATAGTATACGACTACAACTGTTAGCCTATTTTACTAATCCATAAATTAGTTTAAAAAAGAAATTGAGTATCTTAATGGTTGCTAATTATAATAAGCCTTGTTATCAGCTCAAGGGACAGGACTTTCCACCATAGACAGGTTTCACTGTACACATACATACAAAACCCCCACAAATTTTTGAGGCCTAGCGCAATAAGCGGACTATTTGTAGAAATCGGTCACGTGACCCGTCACAAAACGGGCCAATGAAAACAGCCGTTGTAATCCGACACTTTTAAGCTTTCGTGAATATATAATAACGATAATAAACACGCTGCAAACCCAAACGGATTGGATATAGAAAGCTCGCAGGTGCGTTCCATTGAAAAGAGGTTTGAAAAATGTGGGCAGTGACAGATGGCCGTCTAGTGACGTCACACAACGTTCCATCACGTGACCTACATCATCTCGGCGAATCGAACGTAAAAAAAAAGTACAGATTTCGGATTATGCGGATCGAAACGAACCTGATGGCTTCTTGTTGCTCGGGCATGGCGATTAATTCGTCAAAACCCGTAAAATAACAGCTGTTGAAATCGCGTCGAAGGTGAACGACGAACGCAACAACGAACGTAGATTCCTCCGCACGAGCACAAACCGAATCGGGCCAAATTGCGACACATCGCTCCCCTTTTCTCCCCCTCACCATCCGCTTCCCCCGCCCCGCCGTCTCGCAATCGACTCGCCCGAACGCGGCAGCCGCAGAGTCACCTGGCGGCCGTACGGTGAACCGCGCACCGTTCATGACTCACGGCCGATTTATATAAACTGGGGGAATTTTTTGTTAGTCGCGTCACATCGATCGCCGATTTCCGGAAGTGGCGGAAAAAGACTCGGCTAGTGATGTGCACCTCGTTAAAAATGTAAACTTGCCTACCTACACCACAAATTCTTAAAAAATTCTTAAAAGAAAAATCGATATAATAAACAGTGGAATCCAAGAGTGGTTGAATCTCACTATATAACGGCTCTCCTTATAAGGGCATCCCCTTATAAAGTACAGTTTTTATCCCCCTTGATATTTTCCATGTACAGTAAAAACCTGTGACCTGTCAGAGACAGAAGTTTTTGCAGTCCCTTGGAGAACGTTTCCATAATAACATATTCACTACTAGTAATATCAAGGTAATATTCACAAGTTTCCTGGTGTGTTTCATGAGTTTTTCCGTGTGGTGGCGCTGTGGTCAGAGCATATGCCTTTTAGCATTGCTTTTAGTGCTGCTGCGAGGCCATAACGGTGCTGCTTTATATAGGAAAACAACTGCCGCGCCACCACACGACACTTCCGGGAGCTAGTGCCAGGAAACCTGTGAATAACGGAAACCCATGGGACTGGACAATATTTCTGTTATACAAACATTGTGATGTGACGCCATCGCTGTGACAGCGCACATACTCAAACCTTGTTAATTCGGGACTAAAAATTGCAGACGAATTTTGCAGAGTGACTATTTAAACGAAGTCTATGGAGATTGGGTTTTAAATTGTGACGAATTATCGAGGTGTCTAATTAACAAGGTTTGACTATATATGACATCTTGTCGTCACAACTCTAACCAGTCGTAACTTTTTTTTACTAATTTTGACAAAACTTTCGTTTGCACCAATCGTGTTTTTGCGATTGTACATCTACAGTAAACTTTTCAGGGTACTAGTATTTCCAAAACCGTGTAAAGTCCCACTGCTTATCGATGTTTGATTAGCTGTATACTAGTATTTTGCTGCAGGATTGCAATGTATTTGTAAAGAAATCTGGGATGGGGTGGGGGAATAAAGATGATGAGATCTACCGAGGGGAGGTTGGATTAAATGGGGATCGAGGGTGTAGATTGACAATAAAAGCCATTAATCTGGCGTGTCAAAGATGGCGTCCGATGCGAATTACGAATCGTCGATCACGTGACTCGATCACATGACGCACCTTTACTTTCCCCCAAATCCTTCCCTGTACCTAAAAGGCCACAACAAAGATGACCCATGCACCGTGTTCAACCCACCGGTCCATTCATTCCATTACTTTCGCCCGTGCCTATGACGTCACTAGGTAATAAGCCGTTCCGTTCGATCGCTTCTCTCATCATATTCGAAATTCAAGATGGCCGCGCCCCAATTGCCATCTCTTGCCGGCAGAGCAACTGCTTCTTCCGCATCCACAAATTATTCACCGCAAAAAATATACACACAGTCCAAAGGAAAAGGTTAGAGTGGCAGCTCGGCTATTGGTGGCAAGATAAGAGTGAAAATTCGGTCGGTGTTGCCAAATGTTGCACGCAAAAATGGCCATAAATCGGAGGACGGCGGTAAGTCACAGCTGCGTGTGACGTCACCGTCCTCCCTTCACTCTCCATACATGCCAGACATAAAGGTGCCTGCACTGCAATTGGGCACCACAAAAAAGTGAACTGCTCTTTTTTAGGCAGCTAATCCTGACATTGAGTGGGTAGGGCGACGACCGGCCAGGCCCACCAATAAAAAAAATACGTAAAACAATTGCAACAAATAAGTGTAGGGGCTGATATTAGAGAGCTCTTGATATACTGTCAATTCAGATTTGGACGCCATTTTGATGAGAGTTACCCCTAGAACGCTATCATGTGACGTCACTGGAGATAAATGTCTGGTAACAACCAAGAAAACGCAGTTACAGTCGAACCAAGATTTAAAGGAGAAGTATCACGGTTTTGGTCCCGGCCATGCCCTTAAAACTGTTGAAAGGAAAGAGAAAATTAAAACTATGAGTTCCTTTGGAATATTTTTACAAAAATTATTGACGGAGTGATCGAGAATTGAAGAATTACGATGAATTGGAGCGCCATTGCCTAACTGCCGACCATGACGTCATTAACGTATCAGCAAAGGGGGGTGGTTTGTACTGTCGGTGACGTTTTTCTGGGTGAAATATTGCTTTGAAAATTCTCATACTTTCGGAAAGTATACCAAACATCACAATAAAACTTGAGAACAGCTTTGAAAATAATTAAAAATATGAGAAATTGCCATGATACTTCTCCTTTAAGAAACCCGCATTCAACTGCATGAATTGGAGAATCACGTTCTCAAAATCTTTCAAGAAAAAGTCGACTATTGCCAAAATACGAGAAATGTTTCGAGAGACACAATGTTTTTGTTGAATACAGATAAGACATGTGGCTTCCATGTGTACATTTCGGATTTCGCATTTAACTATAAAAATATTAATTTAAAAAATACAAGGTGTTACTTATTGATTTGCTTTCGCGTATATTGGGGTTTGCGGAAAATGAAGTAAAAATTGTTTTCAAAGCAATATGACAAACGAGTGAAGTTCTGATATATGGGCACAAATCACACTGAACACATTTCAGGAATATGATATTATTTAGTGATTGGTCGCCTGGCCAACGCAAACCAATCAGCAGCTTGCTTAAAACACTATGCTTCAGCACAGTCAAACAAACATGTCAGAATTGTGTTTAGGCCATTTTTCTTGGAAACTGTAGTGTTTGTAAACATTCTGAAGGTATCATTATTTTGAAAAGTTACTGGAGACTTTGCTCCTAAACCGATTTAACTTAGTTATTGAACGAATAATTGGATTTTTAGGTGTCATATTGCTTTCTCAAACTTGTATTTTATTCAATATTTAAAGGGAAGGAAATATAAAGAGCGATAAAATTCGTTTTTTAAATTCAGTTCAGGAAATTGGGTGATTGAGGGGAGGAGCAAGGGGAGGAGTTAGACGAATCAACATTCCAATATTGATTATCGATAAAAGAGAAATTCTCTCCTTACCACGCCCATCACGTGACAAAATCAAATAAAAGTAAAACGACCCGCAATTTGTAACTCAATAAGTGGGTAAAAATTTAAAAAAATGCCATTTGCTACACGTTACACGGTGGAAATAAAAAGTTTAAACCGAGATTTTCTCTAAAATTACGTTTTTGTCTTTATTGTTATATAAGTTAAAGGTGAACTGACATGGTTTTGTAACCTCCCTAAACTTTTGTTCTATTTTAAGGACATTTAGAAATAAACACATAAGGCATTCACAGAATTAAAATATACAATTCAGAATATTTGAGAGAGAAAAATCTGAATTTCAATTTTAACTTTGAATATTCCGAACACCTGACTATAACCATTAATTATGACAAATCATCTGGTCACAATCAATTACTTTCTGTTAAAGTTTAACAGAATAAAATTTATGTAAGAGTTGTTAGGCAGAAAACCAGTTTTCTCACTAAGGACGCCATTTTAAAACGACTTTCTTAGAGAAATACAAGCAAATTATGCAGAAATAATGGTTTCAATGTACGGTAACTTTTGATACAGGTTGTATAAATGTTTGTAGTGTTGGGAATTGAGCATGGTGCATAACAGTTGGCCTTGTGATCGTAAATCTTGGCAAATCGATAGAGAGAAAATGTGGGTCAGGTGCAGACCACACCCATTGGCAGACACTGTTCACTTCTTTTCATGCAGATATTAATGCAGATATACTATTCTGCCCCGCCCACATTTCTTTATACGCCCTTGCTGCCCATGTGCCAAAAAACAAACGCAAATTGGGGAAAATGGAGCAAAGTCGGTTACAGACTTTTAGGCAAAATCTAGATGAAAATCCACTTTTATATGATCCAATATACACAATTTACAACATAACAAAGAAAAAGCATGAAGAAAGTAAATCTTTATGGAAATTATTACAAAAAAGTTGTTAGCTCTTAGTAGTTAGCCATGTAGGAAATTGACTACCATAGGCAAACCTCCTAACTTAATTACCCCGCTGAACTTTAAATGCTAAAAACTTTTTTTCTAACTTCAAAAGATTTATTTTGTAACAAATTCTTCATGTGTATGTTAAGACTCGGGGCCCATTACGAAACTATGTCAGTTCAGCTTTAATATAGCAGCTTTACGTATTAAAGGAATTATTTCCGAAAAAAAAATGGAAAGCTTATGTAATAAAGGGTGTGGCTATTACTTAAGTTGCTTTCATGCACACCAAAGGCTGCACCCAAATACAATTTGCAATGTACATCAAACAGAAAGAAATTATATAACAATTACTATGTATTCAAACAGTTGCTACAAAAACTTGACAGTGAAAAACTTTTCTATTAGGCCTCAATATCGACTAATGTTGACAGCAGATGGTCTCAGGATAAGAATTATCTTATAGCCCCGCCTTAATCTTTACAAGTTCAAGCTCGATTTGTACCAGCCAAGGCTAATGGCAGAGCAGCTTCCCTGCAAAAGGGGCGGGGCTGACAGTGAAACCTGTCTATGGTGGAAACTCAGTTTTTTGGCCCAGCACTATAGTTTTATGTTTTAAAGATGAATGCTGGAAAACCTGTGTATGGTGTAAACTGTCTATGATAAAATCCAGTCTATAAAACTGAAAATAAATTGTACATCTTTTTGTACATAATTTGTTTAAAAAAAAGCCTCTCTGTTGGAAAGCAATTCCTGTCCTTTGAGATTCCACCACAGACAGTTTTCACTGTATATAGTGCAAACATTTGAACAATTAATTCTATTTTAGTTGGGAAATAGTAATATAATTTTCACAGAATTACATTAAAAAGGTTGTTTACCATTTTCCAACACGTAATTTACGGACAGCCCCTTATTCGCAATTGTATAAAAACGACACATTTTTTGTGACCTTCGTTAGACGGTTGCAGAACAGAAGAAAATAATAATAAAAAATATAGAAAAAAAATTTCACGACCGACCCCATTTTTTCAGTTATTCAATAAAAACCACTATTTATTTGGGCCTCGGTTAGGGGTCATCCATAAATAACGTCTACCAAAGAAAAAACAAATCACTTTTTATAGTATGCTATATATTAAAAATTTCGATGTTATTCAATGACTAATTTCAAAATTCCATGACTTAACAAGGATTTCTTTTACTTTTCCTGGAAATCAAGGAATTAAATAACACACTATGTACTTTTACTTTCTTGTCAAGTTACCACTATGAAAAATATATCTGATTACATCCATTAATTCTATTAATTGTAAAATTGATATACTTTATACTGCACATATTAAATTTAGTATTTTAATTGCTAAAATTTAGCTGTGCAAATAAGACAAATCCTTCTGCTACAACAAACTCTGCTTTGAAGTTGACTGTAACAGAATCTAAAAGTATTATGTTTAAATCAGTATATTTCCTGTAATACTGTAACAGAGGCATAAAGATTACGGGGAGGACCGCATTAGATATGGAATTGTTGACTATATCAGGTGCTGAAACCCAATTTCTGACCTAATCCGTTTCCTGTATCACAAGTTTCCTAAATCACAAGTGATTATAGCCGACCTATTTAACACACACACTTTCCAATGGGACTGCCACACATGGTGATTGTATCCAGATGGTGACACTAAACGGTTTCCACTGTATCAACTGTATAAACGAAATTTTTAACTGTTTTACGGAACGTAGTTTACGGATGGCCCCTTCGGATAGAACTCGGTTTCCGTTTTCGGTCGCCAGATGGCGTTCGGACATTCCAATGAAGTCCATTGGCATATTTTATCGTATTTTATGCTGGCTGGCAAAGCTGGGAGAATGATATATCTCAGTGAATAAAGGTTCAAATTTCATCAGCTGACCTAGTATATAAAATGTTATTGAAATTTCACGTGGGTTGCAAATGGTTTTCATCACATGTGTGGTCCAATTCTAAAATGATTTCCAGTCTTTTAAAAAAATAAATAAATGCCACTGGTATATAATAAAGACAAAAAAGGAGATCAGCTGCGTTGGTCCACAACTGAACCCTCCCACGCCTCAAAAATAACATTCATTTACACCCACATTTAGCATTTATTACGCAGCAATTATTATTCTCTTCACAAACATTTTTCTGTTGCCAGCAAACTATAAAATCATCAAATTTAAATCCATATAAATCCTTCCTTAAAACCAAACATCCAGTATAACTGTACTTAATACTAGGTACACACCCTTCTTCCACATTTCTATACGTTAATAATAGAGGAATTATTAATTAATTTGAAATGGGAATTTGGGACTTTAGGAAATGAATTTTCTCAAAAACGAAATTTTCGTTTTCGTTTATTGCATTGCACGGGTATTTATGTATTTAAGTATTTAAATCCCATATCTGTACCTCCTTCCCAGACGGTAATAACCAGGCTTCGCTTCACTGCGACGAATCAACGCCAAAAATAAAATAACGACCCTGGATGGCCAGAGTAGAGAATAACACACAAGCAAGTTATAGTTGTTCATCAGTTTCCGACGATCGCAAAAAATGGCCAAAAATGCGCAATTTTAACGTTTAAAAGCATCGCTGGCGAATAGTTTAGTGGCAAAATCGTTCAGATACCTTTCGGACGTCATGGTGGAGGTTTTCGAGGAAGGCCAACGTCGACCAGCTCCGATATTATCCCCGAAACGACGACCAACTAACTCGCCACCTTCACCTCTTTCGCCGCCATCTTACTTAGAACTCGTTCGATCGCAGTTGCGGACGAAAGTCTAAAGTCGTCCAGTTGAAGCGTCGTTGGCGATAGGGACAGAGTGACACCGTCGACGTAACGCGGCCGATATGATGCCACAGCGCGTCATGTCTTCCCGGAAGCACTTGTACAATATAAACATTTAAAAGTAATTGACATCGTTTTTTAATTTACACTAAAAAGTTTTCTGATATAGATATGAAATAAAAAATACGATTGGCACCAAAGAAATATTTGTCAAATTTGTTTTACAAAAAGTTACAAATTGTTAGAGATGATGTCGCAAATGGTCACAGAAGTGTGACGGTACGTCGCCAGCGTCATAATGTCCTGTGGTCAAATTGCACTAGCCAATGAGGTGGACCGTGGTAGCAGTTTCAGCCAATGGCAGCGTTTATAAGTGTTGACAACATTGGGACTTGAGGACCGGTGTACAAGCTAAACTACTACATTGCAAAAAATATGAGATTCGCAGACAGTGATCATATATTCACAAAAGAAAAACAGTCAACGAAATAATATATTATGCATTTCATTTTACACAAATTAACAACATCACTAAATTTGACTATAAAATACATGTTCCAAATGATATACCGTGGAACCTAGGTTATTAGAAACTTTTGCTTGTCTTGCGAAATACTCATAAAACTAAGGTACTGGTATATTGCGAGGTTCCACTGTACTATTACATTACTGTACATACAGCTAGTGCAATACAATATACCCTTTCCTCAGGGTCTAAATCTAATTTTATAATTTCCTTAAAATCCTCAAATTCGCTAACATGATGATGAAAAATGACGACGCATGAATAGGAAATGTGATATCTTTCTAAATTTGTTCTTGCATTCTTACATTATTACAATTGTAATAACTTTACGCATACTTTACATAGTAATTACATAAAAGAATATGTGTAACCAAAAAGGTCATTGGCGCAAAATTAGTTTAAAAATTGTACACCATTAACGTTTTCCAATAAAAGTCATACAATACAATTGAGATGCACTTACATTAGACACATGAATTTACATAAACCAACGTAACTACAATTTCAATAAAATGCACATAAATTCTTGTGGCATGTTTTTTGACCTTGTTTGTACGGTAGATGCAGTTTCCAATTTCACCAATTCCATGAAAACTTGATATTAAATGTTTAAAATTTAATCTAGGCACTGCGTGAAATGTGATTTAAGCATGAGATAAATATTAACCTGTTCTTGTAACAAAATATTCAGTGTTTATAAATATTTCAGAATATGACCACTATTTAATTTTCATGAAATAAAATTCATAAAACTCATGGCAACATTCGACCAGATCTTTGATCATCTTACGTACTTCCACCTCTGAGTCTGTGCACTTTTTTTCAACAAAATAGCATTACTTTATCAGGATTCTCATGAACATATGTAGCAAAATATCATGACTTGTGATAAAGCGCCATTTTTAAGAACATACTTTATTTATAACAAAATGAAAAAAAAAATAAAAAATAAATTGTAATTCAAATCTAATGGAGAATGTTTGTACAAAACCCTCCTCCCCCACCCCCCTCCCTCCCTCCCTCCCCATAACCCACCCCCCTTACCCCCCTCCCATACGGGAAGAAGGCAGGTGGTTGGGGTATAGCCATCT
>JAQFZQ010001381.1:0-20009 GCA_034696005.1 Glomeris marginata | reverse complement strand
TCGATATTTGCCGCATTGTTTGCTCGAGTATGTTGTAAATAATCATTGTTCATCGGTGAATGTTGTTGTATCGAGCATAAATGAGTCACAGGATCCGTTACGACTGACAAGGCTATTAGCGAAATGATGTGGGAAATCGTACATTTCAACTGTTGTTATTGTCACGTGTCAGTTGCAACAACAAAATGTATTTCGGGTACTACACGGTTTACAATTACGTTACCAAGCCCAGGCGTGACCCCGTCAAATACCAACACACCGAGTCCGGGGGCCTTCAGTCCCATCACCAGGGGCCTTCGCGGGAGGCAGAGCATCCCGCGAAGGGAGCTCTCCCTCCGAGCGCGTCCTTCCCTGACCAAGTCCGGGTTTATCGGTTAAATCAAGTCAAGTCCAGTCCAGTCAAGTCAAGTCACGTCCAGTCCAGTCCAGTCCAGTCAAGTCCAGTCCAGTACAGTCAAGTCCTGTCCAGTCCAGTCGAGTCGAGAAAAACTATGTGGCCAAGATAAGCTAACAAAGGTTAAGCTTAAAAAAAGTAAGCTCAACAATTAAGCTGAAAAAGGAAAGCAAATGAATTAAGCTTAAAAAGGTATGCCAATAAATGCATTAGACGAACATAAGCTAATAAAGTTTAGCTTAAAAAGCAAGCTTCAATATTCAGTTGATTAATCAAATACACGAAAATAAGCTAATACGTACATTAAAGATTAAAAATTATATTATAAATTACGGCAAAACAAAAAAAGGTTACAAAATAAGGTAATAAATTAAGCTTAAAAAAGTGAGCATCAAAAGTAAGCTAATAAATCAATTAAAGCAAAATAAGCAAATACATTCATTTTTAAAAAGTGAGCTGAAAAAGTGAGCTTCAAAAGCAGGCTAATAAATCAATGAAAGGAAAATAAATTGAGCTTCAAAAGTAAGCTTAAAAGGTTAAGCTTAAAAAAGTAAGGTACATTAAACGAAACTAAGCTAATAAGTTTAAAAAGTGAGCTGATAAATGAATTAAACGCAAGTAAGCTTCAAATACAAGCTTAAAAATTATATTATCAATTAAGACAAAAAACAAGGTTACAAAGTAAGCTTAAAAGGAAATCTAAAAAAGTAAGCTTCAAAAGTGAGCTAAAAAACAAAAACAAAATACAAGCTTGAGGCTGGATTTATTGTCGATTTGTTTGCGCGTGTTGCAATAGCGTCCCCCGCAATAGCATTCGGCTTTTCCGCGTGACACGCCCTCGCAGGAGCGATCCTCCAATCGGCGGTTGCGGAGATCGCTTGAGCGTTTTTCCTGCACGCTTTTTGCCAGGGCATGGTCCGATTGGAATTTTCCCGCTTTTGTTTGCGCGTTTTCAGCTAAAGCCGTATACAATAATTAAAAAAAGCATGATTTTACTGGAATCGCGCTTATTTTTATTCTTGATCTTGCGTTTGAACGATAAACGCTTTAGCATGTAAACCGCGCTTGGACTTAAAAAATGCAATTTTAACATCGCTCCCGAGGAATAGCTTTCCTGCAAATTTAAAAACGCAAAATCGAATTTTCGTGTTTATGTTTGCAGGAAAGGTATTCCTCGGGAGCGATGTTAAAATCGCATTTTTTAATTGCAAGCGCAGTTTCCGTGCTAAAGCATTTATCGTTCAAATGCAGGATACAAGCAAAAAATATTCGCGATTCTGGCCAAGCCATGTTTGTTTTAATTATTTCATGCGGTATTAGCGGAAAACGCTCTAACAAAAGCGGGAAAATTCCAATCGGACCATGCCCTGGCAAAAAGCGTGCAGTACGTGCTGGTGTCGTGACCAACACATAATGCTGTACACTTTTGCTACGATCGGTACGCCACAGGATGTAAATTTTGACGTGCTGACGACTTTCGACGACCGAAATTAAACAAAACTAAACCATCTATAACTTTGGCAATGAATTTTTTAAAAATAAAAGGAAAGAACTCATAGTTTTATTTTTCAGCATACTTTCTATTTTCTGACTGGCATCAGGTGTTACAAAACCGTGTCGGGAGTCCTTTAAAGTTCAACTGGGGGTAATTGAGTTAAGAGGTTCACATATGCTAGCAAACCTCCTATATGGCAAACTTTAAAACTTTAATTGCTAATAACTTATTTTAATAATTTCCACAGAGATTTTGCAATTAGTGAAAAAATATTATTAGCACTTAAAATTTAAGGGGGTAATTAAGTTAAGAGGTTCATCTTGCTTTATCCTGGTGGTCTTTTATAGATAGATCATTGGATAGATGGATATACACACAATAATGTCGGTTGATTAGATTTTTGTGTCGATGCTATTTTACGATTTCAGTGTATGGCGAGCCGATTGTGTCCGTATAACAAGATTATTAGCGAATGGTGGGCTTATCTTTAGGTAATGGTCACCGGAAGTAGTCTGTGTCGTCACAATAGGGGAGGAGCTGTTGATTCGAACTTCTATTATTGACCATCTCCTCCTCCATTGTTTCTTTCTTTTTTTCTGTGGCAATAAAATTGTTCACACTAAAAGCCGGTTTTCTTCATCTATTTCCTGACAAGGCTTAGCGAAATTGCAATTACGGCTTCTCAGTTAATGGGAAATCATTGCTGTCAGGAAATTTTGCTTCGCTATTTTGTGTGGGTGGTATATGTGCCTAGAGCAGTTTTGGCAAACCGTATATAAATATTAGCCAATTGGGGCCTAATGTTCCGAAATAATATACGAAATACATACATACAATCATTTTGGTTTACTTGGTTTTAATAACAAGAAAATCACACATGTGAAAACATTCCAATGATTATGAATACAATTAATATAATGCGTACAATTAATATAATGCGTACATACATTTTATTTAAGTTTTATATTTTCCTTATTGTAAAATAACAAAATTTCAACGCAGTAAATCATGTAATCCTGATGCTAACGGGTCATATACACAGGCAGAGCGCACTATATAGTGTTTTAACCCGGGGCCCTTTTCCTAACCTACAATACTTCAACTCGCAAGCAAGCATGGTAACCCGTAGTCCGTAGACCCGTATGGGTTGCAGTGCAAGCATATTTAATGCACAATTTTCAGGGCCCACAGCAAATCCCTATGAAGATATTCTAGTTAATTAGAAGATAGACGAAACCGGAGACCCCGGAAAAAACCCATCGCAAACTGACAGGATAACTAGAAAACTCCTTTGCACATGCTGGACTCAGGATCGAACCCTGGCCCACAGAGGTACAAGGCGAGTGCTCTAACCACTGCGCCACCAGACGTTTCGCCCCCGGTTATTCGATCGCTAAACGGTAAACGCCGTACGATCAAACGGCCGGCGGCGAAACGTACATACAATCACTACGACGCTTTCACTAACGGTTTCGATGTTCGTACTCCTCCGATTTAAACTTCAAAAATCACTGTGAGCTAAGATAATGCACTAAATGTGCTCACAGTGGACCACAATACTACTAATTTAAGGCTTAATTTTTTACTATTTGGTCGGATATGTCGGCCATAAAGTTCTTCAGATCACCTTTAACTTCAATGTAGAGTTCTAATGATATTGTGTGAGGTATACAAGATTGGATTTTGTAATTCTCTGCTCACCGTTGTAAACCAACTTCCTATTTTTTCTTTGATAAACGACCGATCAATGATGACATTGGCCATATTTCACCGATCAAAAATGTCACGGTCAAAGGTCATGGAAGGGTGGAAAAATGTCCGGCGAACCGAGAGAGAAATCAGATTAAATCTCTCGATTGTGCACATGACATTTTAGCCCTGACTCCGATTTTAAACTGAATCTGACAACATGTGTGATAGTTAATCTGAAAATCATCATCATCACTTGACTGAATTCTGCTCCCAGCTGACCTTTTCTTCTTCAACCGCTTGACCTTTTAATATATAATACACTATAGAAAAAGTAGAATGGTCGGCCATGTTTTTTACAGCCACACTCAAGCTAGCAAAAAAGTTCCGAGAGAAAAAAAATGTGACATTTGAGTTGGTTTTTTCATAGTAACGAACACGTCCATATTTGTTTTCCCTTCCAGGTAAGTGCCCTTTGTCGTTCCCCAAGTCCGAGGTCGCAGGTAAGCTACGTCATCATTACTTAATCAAATGCAAATTGCTCTTTAGCTCCGCCTACAACATCAGTCAGGTCGAAATTGTGTTTTTTAAACACAATAAAATAATTGCTGACACTGAAATGAAGTGAGAATATGAGACAAGTGTTGGAAATATTAACCCAAATCTGCAATATACAGGTCTTAAAAATTGCATTAATGAAATTATATTTACCTTCCAGGAGTTATTATTTAATAGCGGATGAATGTGCAATTACAAATTGCGAAAATAGAACACAGATGGCGCTGGTTGTTAATAGATATAATCGATATGTGCTATTGCGCTAGCGGTCAGATTTATGATGGAATTGTCTGCAAAAATATGGGGAATTGTTGTATATAAAAATATGGGAAATTGTTATTTTATATACGTAGTAAGTTCATAATCAAGATGGCAGTAAATCCTGATTGGTCTAATCCAGATACAGCTGCAAAATTCGGGTAGTTGAAAAACCCGTATTATCTTATTAGGACAATTAAGAAAGTTAAATTAGTCAAACAATGTAGATTTTGTAAATTAAAATAACATTAAAAGTGGAATACGATCTTTCTCATGAAAGAAGATAGCACGAAGGTCAGACACACTGCACAGGAATGGACTGGTCCACAACTAAAGAGGGGTGGGTAACTCATAAGTCATGCTGTTGTTCAGGTGCGTGTGAAGCTGTCACCCCTCTTTAGCAGTGGACCCAGTCCTAGCTGAGGTGACGTTTCTGAACTCTGTCTGTCTTCTTTCCTGGGACAAGCAATAGTATAGACTGAATTTGAATTGCATAAGCGTGGTTTTTAAATGACGCTCTAATTAAAGTCTATACTTTCTTCCAAACTCGGCTTCAGTCACATTGTCAAACGAAACTGTCCCAATTTACTGCCAACTTGGATATTGATAGAAAATAGATGAGCAACTATAGGTTTGTTTCAACTTGAAGGTCTGCCATTTTGTCTAGGCCAGTCAGAAATAATTTCTAAGGGAGATTTATATCAGGAACTTTCTCCAAATGTCAACCTTTGGCTATTTATTGTCTCGTAGCGCCCTCTAACCTATTAGTTCACCTCCAATGCTTGCCCTTAAAAATGACACTGTTTGATGCAAAGACTTGTTATGTGAAAGATGTCCAAGTCCATGTGGGTTTCATATTTTTTAAGCTTCATGATAAGGGGGGAAAGTTTCATTGAAGCAACAGATATCTAAGTGATTTCGACAATGAGTAAAAATAAATCATTAATTAATTGCATGAAAGATGAAAGTTACGCAGTGTAAAGAATGTATATGTTCACGTACAGATTGAAAAATTGACAGTAAAATCTCTTTTTATTGGTACTTGTGGGACATTAGTGACAGGTGTAAAATATTCAAACATGCGATTTATTGAGATTTTTATCAAGCATCTCTCAATTTCATTTAAGTAAAAATTACAGCTGCGTATAAAGTGATAATGTGACAGTTTTAGTGATAATTTGAGCAAAGGAGAATATTAACACCTACACGTACTTCAAGCTATTGCATAGGATACTAACATTTGATATTTTGCTGAGTATTGGTAAATATGAAAAGTCGTTTCTACGTTATGCAATTTTATAAACCCTGGAAAGATAATTGAATTTTAATATATGGGCTAAAGTGTGTATTGAATAGTAAGAAGCAACCTTTATATCAGTATGCATTATGAGCTTTCACTGAATTAAAGGTAAACTGACATGGTTTTGAACCGGTGATGGCCCAATTCGCCGAATACCCTTTTGCCGAATCCCGGTTCGCCGAAAATTAATCTTATCAGGAATTTTCGGCGACCACGTTTTGAACCATACCATGATAATCGGTTTTTAAGTAGTTATTGTGTCTCTTATAACACTGGGGCAAGCAGAAATCGATTACAAATTGGGGAAAAAAAGTTATGAGCGTTTTACCGAATGTGACGTCACAGAGCTTGCAGAGTGCTTCCATTGAAACGGTACTGGAAAAGGTACTGGGTTGCGAGCGGCTGCGAGTATAGGGCACTCACTGTTCGCCTGGCGTGAATCACGTTGATGATGGGACGTACAATGACGTCATTAACTAGGATGTCATTGGTTGAGGCCATTTCATTCGCTTGGTGCAACAGGCACTTCATACTGAGCTACTGTGACATAACGGATCAGTAAAACGCTTTATTTTTTAACTTTTTTTCTTTAATTTGTAATCGATTTCTGCTTGCCCCAGTGTTATAAGAGACACAATGACTACTTAAAAACCGATTATCAGGGTACGGTTCAAAACCATTTCAGTTCATCTTTAAAATCTGCATTATAAACCGTTTATTCTACGGAAAAAGTGTTTTAGTTGTTCAAACGATCTACAGCCAACTTTCAATCGATTACACCTTATTTAAAAGTACTATACTATATTGTGTTATGATGCTGAAAAATTAAATATGAATGGGCTGTAGGCAGTTTTGTTTTAATTAATAAAATGTGTAATTAGAATCTTCCTTTCTGTTTGGCGTACCTATATAGATGTAAATTTATTTAAAGGTGAACCGACACGGTTTTGTAAGGTAGGTACTCTGAAATTTTGGTCTACACGACTAATAATCATAAACAAAGCAAGTGTTGCGACAAAATCTCTGTGGAAATTAGTAAGTTATTAGCACTTTGTTGCACCGTTTGATTTAACCATGTTTTTTTTAGTGTCGTAGGTTAAATTTCAGGTTACCTTATAAAACAATGTGAGTTCACCTTTAACTTACCCTAAAATGCGCCAAGTATATAGAGATCATTATGAGAAAACAAATGACGATTTCCGTTTTTGATTCTGATGACAAAGGACGTATGGGTCTCCTGTTGCTTCTTAATTTTGCCACGTGCTTGACATTGATTACTAGGCTTACTATAGCTTCCTGATATTGTTTGGAGAAACGGAAAACGACATTCGTTTTCTTTTAATATTCTCCATATACTTTATGAATTTCAGGGTATGTGTTAAAACCATGCTAGTTCACCTTTAATATGGTTCAATAACAAGGAACATAATTACACTCCCAAATTGTGATATTTATTTCAATTAAGTAAAAAGAAACAACTAATGCCCCAATTTTTCGTTTTAGTTTGGAACTTTGGTAAACTGCGCACAACACTATCACACATAGTTATTTGATTAATATCCAATTATATCAAGTTTGTCAATTTTGGAAATTTACTTTATCTCATTGGACAGAAACCATTTCTCTTTGTTTACAGACACTAAAATGTCAAGAGCTCTTTAAACATCGTAATATTTACTGACATACCATGTAATGGATGTGTCCATGACCTGAATTCTTTGAAACATTCTTATTATATTCATTTTTTACATGGGAATGTATAGACCTAATCAATATCCAAACCAAAATATAGGAATTAAAGTGCTTATAGAGTAAACTGTAAGTTGACCACATCTGAAATAGCCAAAATCTAAGTGTAAGATTATAAGATTGTTCTGTACATTTGTACTGAATTTAATAATAATCAGTCTAATTTCGGTCGACTTATTAAAACAGTGTTCTTATAGAGTGGAAAGTTTTGAAAACTTTTGAAATTCTTAATTTTGTTTTCCAGACCTGCAAAAAGTATACGGAAAATTGGAATAATTACAATGTTTAGTTTTGGAAAAGTTATGGGAAAAGTTCCAAGGTTGATAAATGAAGAATCTCAAGCAGTGAATACAATTAGTATGATTAATTATTTTCTGTGAAATTGAATGACGACAAAGAAATCTGGGAGATGATTTTGCTGTATTCTTACGCATTGTTATTTACTAAATAAATGTTTTGAAAATCTATTTACTATAGTGATTCCCAGCCAAGCCGTAGACTAAGTAGGCAGAGCTTGCGCCTGACTGCAGCCAATGGCATCAAGTAGTAGACCTACTTTATCGTTTTCCGTAATTACTGGGAGCGTTATTGTGCAACGCCAAACGGTTTTTAATACTGCTACACATTACGATTGATGTTTACAAATGATACGAAACCATAATTCGGTTTGTATATATTGGTATCGAACGGTATCGGCATCAAAGCTCCGCCCTTGTTCCGCCTCTTTAGTCTGCGGCTTGGCTGGGTATCACTATAGTTGCTATAGTCGAATTTAATATTCTGGATTGGCTTTGGAAAAGGAATATATGGAAATTTTTACGTGCCCTTCTGTGGGAACCCTGTGAAAAAATTATAAGAAACTTTTAACAACTTTGTAAAGTCCGTTCCAATACAGTGAAAAACTCGATTGCAGCAACCTTATTGGCCAAGCCACATTACACTGATGTATCAATGCGTCGTTGTGGGATTTCCGTTGGAAGTAACGCTGTTGTCTGCCGCTGGCGTCGCTTCAATCGCGCGTTTTTCTCGTCCTCTGATTGGCTGTAAAGGGAATATTTGTAGACGCCGCGTTTGTTTTGGCGTAAAAAGTTCCAAAACCAATCAGGTTGCTGCAATCGAGTTTTTCACTGTATCGGAACAGACCTTAATTTATGAAACAAATTTTCCCTTTCATTATCTGGTTTTGAAATAATATATGATTTCAGTAGTACGCTATATAGTATTATTAAAAAATATTATTCTTTACCGACTTTCCCTTGTGTATATAGTCAAGAGTGTATAGTAGCTACAGTATTTCTTTTTACTATTTTAGCTTGTGATGCGAGTGCATTATGGGGAAAATTTCAATGTTGGAATCGATGTTACAAGATGGCTGCATGCTCCGAAATCATGCAGTGATATGTTAGAACATCTTAGTTTTTCACTTCCTGGGGAGGGTCTGTGAAGTGAATGGCTGTACAGGAAAGGTGGGTGGTGACTGATAAGCCCCGTAGCGTAACCCCTCCCCCCTCTTTTGGGAAGAGGGGAGGGGGGGGGGTTTGAAGAAAAATCGATTATCACACCTTCATCGATAAAATTCTTGCATTGATTCACCTGTTGTGGCTGCGTCCATTTACTGGGCACACTTGTTTCGGCTAAGTGACACTAGGTGACAAGCGACACCATGTGACTGTTTCAGGCAGCTGCTGCGTTTTGGGGGGAGGATGAGGCAGCATTTGTCTTTCTTTCATTTTTTTTTTATTTTTTGAGGGGAAAAGCGTGAAACTATTGCGTGTTTGGAGGTAATTTTTGGGTCGATAAAATGGAGAATTGCGTCGGCGAATCGTGCTTTTTCGGTGACATCCATCACATGTGTTGACGTCAGCGAGATAAGCGCCAGAAGTGGCATCTTTGAAGGCGTTTGGCACAAGCGCCACTCACAATCTCATTCCTATATACTATATCCCCCCCAAACTGCCGAAGAAACACTCTACGTATCAAACTTGTGCCTGGAATTAATCAAATGGACCGTGTTCAGTCAATTCTCTTCTCTTTCTCACCATAGCCATGATATTCCCTATTCCTAATGCTCATGTCTTTAGTACAGACATGTTGCCCGCGCCTTTCGTGGTGCTAGTTGTAACTATACTAAGGTGCAACCCAAGGTATATACTCCCTCCGCTCAGTATTCGGACTTTTCTTCAACAAAAGGTACCTTTTCCACAACTTTAATCCTTTAATTGCCATTGTTCGATAATGGGCCAGTGGACAAGTCCATCCTGCAACAAAAGGGGCCAGAGAGGGGGACAGGTTTCGGCAATTATTGAACAATGGCAATTACAGGATTAAAGTTGTGGAAAAGGTCCCTTTTGTTGAAGAAAAGTCTGAATACTGAGGAATACTGAGCAGGTCCAGGGAGTATACCTTGAGTTGCACCTTGCAGGGGAAAACTTCAATAAAAGGAACTTTGTTAAAAGTTAACCTTTTTGCAGAAGGATTAATGTTGAAAAAGTTTACAAACATTAGTAATACAGTCAAACCTCCTTGTAACGAACACCCTTATAACGAAAACACCGATGTAACAAATTTTTCTAAGGACTTGGTTGGCCACCATGTTAAATTGCTACTATATAACGAATTCTTTTTAACAAATTTTCCTTTGTAAAGAAGTAATTTTAGTACATCAACTTTCAAAAATGTTCTTTGCTACGAAATTTAAGGTCAATGTCATGCTTAATGGAGGATCACATGACAACAGGCTGCAAATGGTCCAGTGTCCTTGTGAGATTTCTTGGAAAAGAGGTTAATGGACAGCTAAATCTGTCTATTCAATTGACAAATTCAATTAATCAGGGAGAATTTTGTTATTGTTTGCTTTATTTGATACCTTTCATTTGTGGCAAGCACAACATCCTTATATTTACAACATTAAAATGGTTACTATAACGAATTTTTGTTAAAAAGACTTGTTCCGTATAACAAAACCACGATAGAGAAGAAATTGTACGGTCCCTTCATATTCGTTATAAGGTTTGACTGTATTGATGAAATAGAAGAATATTTGAACAAATTAGGAATATAATGAGGCAAACCCTGTTCCATATTTAGTTGATAAATGGAATGCTGTGAAACCAATGTTAAATCGCGAACCTTGGGGGGTTTTTAACGGCTTTTTCATATCAACTAAATATGGAACAGAGTGTATTACCGTATATTTCCAAATAGAAGCCGGTCTCCAATTGAATACCAGTTTCGAATTGTAGCCGCATCATTTTGGCCACACAATGATTAAAAACCGGTTTCCAATATGCTTGTACATGGGAACCAGCTCAAACTCCACTTGTGAAAGCGCCATTACATTCTACTAATTTTGAATACAAGCCCGGGGTTCTAGAAGGAAATTTACGGTACTCCTGCATTGTCTGTCATCCAGTAAATTAATTCCTGAAGACAATAACTTGTTCCCTTTGCTGTGAATTGCTCCTCTCAGCTTTAGGAAGTGACATTACATGCGTGTAATAAGCTTGTGCAGTACACTGGTGACAACATGAAAGAACCTTAGTGCTGAAGTAATTTTTCCTAGGGCCAAGAAACAATTTCACTTATGAATTAATATTTTTAAAAAAACGGTTTAAGATGCATGTTAAACGTTTTCCTGATTAACATTTGACTTTACAGCAGCTTTGTATTTTAAAATAAAAAACGGCTGTTACTTTTCGGATAACCCTACTATGTTACAAGTCACTTTCCCCACAATACATATTGATAAGGATGGAGTATAGAGAAATTTAAAGTGTCTGGTTTATCACTGGCAGCATGTTGGAAAATTGTTAAGGATGCAAGTGTGTCACATGTTGCCTGTATTATTTACTGGGTGCTCAACCGTAAAACCCGCTTTAGTGCACATCGTTTCAGTCGGTTTATGGCTGTATGCGATAATCCGGTGATGATTCCATGTTTCAGTTGCTCAGGAAAGCGTACAAAGTCCTTCAAAAAACCTATATATGTATTATAATAATAGTAATAATAATAATATAATACAAATAATAAAAAAAAAAAACACTAGGGGCCCCTTGTGTAAGCTTAATTAACCAGATTCGGCTTTACCAGCAGCTGAGAGCAAAAATGTTTAAGGTGCTTTTTATAGCAATGTTTGACAGTATGCAAGTAATATTTGTACAGTTTTATGAGATAATTTGTATGTAGGAGGCGCTGCAGTCGTGTGTGTATGTTGTGGCAGGTTGGGATGGAGTGGGAGGGAATTTGAGCAGGTTTATTTCAACGACCACCCCGTTTGGTGTAACCCCCCCTTGGGCCTTGGGAGTTGCACCAGCTGTGACCGCCCTTTTGTTGCAACCTATTGTTTGGTGCACGTGAGTCATGCGCATGCGCACTACACACTGCTCAGCATCAACACCAAACGGACACTTGTATCCATCCGCAAGTCTAAATTTTATTACATTTTTCAGTGTGAGATTTAACAGATTAATATTTTCTGTTCAGCAGTATAAGTGTTTTTCTTCAAACATTTTCAGGGAGTTTTCATTATACAGTCTATTTAAATTTTTTAGAATGCTATTGGGATTTTAACATTATGTTTATTGATGAAATACATATTGAACTAAATTAGGATATTATTTCTTTAGAATTTTCAAGATATTAATGTTACAATTTTAATGTTATTGTAATTATAAATTGTTTACTGTCTTAATTCATTATTGAATGATATCAGTTGTAACTTATTGGAAATCCTGGAATAGTTTACAAAATTACATATTGTTGTTTAGTATGTATGTTACGGTTCAAGTGAATAATCAGTTGATGTGAAAAATGACGTCAGAATACGATATAAATCTATGTTACGACGCTTCTGTCTGGCGCGTCCATAACCTAACCTAACTTAAAATATACTAACTACAGTAACTAAACTAAGATAGTCCCCCACAATATTAATAAAATGCTTAGCTTGGGAGAAAAGCGGTTTTAGCGCGTTTCAGTTTTTCGTATAGATGCTGACGTCATTTTCGCTCAATTATTCACTTCAACCGATTATTCACTTCAACCGCAACATATACATATAATTTAATGAAGTGACTATGTAAGTTTTCCAGAATAATTATTTCGTAATATGGTGTAAATATCTAATTTTTGCATTGGTAGTCTTATAACAATAAACTAATTAAAAAATACAACATTTTAATATAAATAAGGTAACTAGGAATGCAATTGATATAACAGCCAGTATATTGTAAAATTACTATTTTATGATCTCAATCAAAATGTTAAATTTGTGTAAGTAGCCTACCCTACATAAATATGTATAAATAAGTAAATAAATAAATAAAGTAGGCCTACTAATGTATCAACTCCATAGGTGGAAGCGCTTTTGCAAGTTTCATCAATTGTGGAGAATAACTTACCCTTTTATTTTCAAAAAGGATTCGTTTTAAACGTGTTACAATTAAAAATGTTTTATTATCTTACGAATCAAAAATAAAATTCTGGAAGATAATGAAATCATAACAAGTTATGTTAAAATTACAGATTATTTATTTCTATTAAATTACAATAACAAGTCTGGAATTTAATAATTGAATCTTTCAACTATAAAATATAATTAATTTGGGGGGATATATGATGATTACAGAAGGTATATACCGTATTTTCATGCAATAAAATCTGAACGATATACATTTCTCATTTCTCCATCATTTCCCAATGAAATTCCTTACAATTTAAGTGAGCATTATCTTCTATATATTCCTGCCACAATAATTTTAAGCCCTGCTATCAAATCTTTGTGAGCTCCATCATCTCTCTAATACATTGTTGTCTTATATATACAGGCTTTCTTACTTTCTTATATACAATATATATGTCGAAAAATTGCATGTCACCAATGAGCAGCTATAGTAAAAATATATAAAGCGACGATAGTTTTATGACAAGGTTGAATTATGAATTATGCATTCCGAGTCATTAGCATGGTGCCTACTATCTTCATAAACATCTTTCCTTTAGCTATTATGTTGTGTGTGTATTTTTTAACTCATTTTCTCCCGTTATTTTTATTCGCTTTTGCAATTTTTCTATTTGCTTTGCTAGTTTTCATACACCATGTTGTTTTGGGCTTTGAGCCGATGGCTTTTTATTTTTCCACGCTCTTTTGCATTTAATCCCTTTTTCTCTCTCTCATCATCGTCGTCACCATCACCATCTTCATCATCTCTTTCTCCTTCCTCTCCACTCTTTGACGTCTGAAGCCGTTGTCATGACAACACCATGCATGTGTGTGTGTGTGTGTGGCTGCAAATACAACATTTTCCCGCCAAAGTGCAAACGTCATTTCGGGTTTCTTGGCATTTTCCCCTCTATTTTTCTCCTAATTCCCCTCCCCTTCCCCAAACCCCTTACATTTAACCATCATGCCCCCACCCCTTCCAATATGTATACAAACAGTCCAGTTTTAGTTTCCAGATTTTATAAGTTATTAGACGTTTTTACAGATTGTTGAGCAGATTTGTCTTAAAGGTGAACTGACAGAGCGGTAAAAGTGGACTATGACCAACCCTGCCATTGGGTAAATTGGGACTACTTGCCAATTAGTATGTCCATGATTGGCCAGAAAGGGTAAAGTTCAGAGTTCACTTACCGCCCTGTCAGTTCACCTTTAATTTTATACGGCTTATTCTGCTTTGTGCAATATCACTGTGCAGTAGACAACCTGTCTATACGTTGATTAGCAAGTATGGTTGAAAACAGTGCAATTGATATATGCATGTATACTTAATGTAAGCCGCAATTAGATGAAACGATGTTTAGAAAAGTCATTATGTGAGAAAACTGGTGGCCGGAAAAGAACAGCTAACTATACCTATATATAGCCCTACCTGTAACTACAGTGAAAATTATCTGAAATGGTGGATACTGACCAAGGGAGAAACCTGTCTTTGTCTGAATTGAAACCTGTCTATGGTGGAAACTGTCTAATGGTGGATACTGTCATGAGAGAAACCTGTTTTTGGAGGCAATTACACGGTTTTTAGTGGAAACCCTTCTGATAGTGGAGGCTGTCTATGGTGGATATGAGTAGAAGCGGATTCAAAGTCGATGCGGATCGTTTTTAACTACCGATTCCAACCTTTTATGTGAATGAAATCAATGGATTAATATAGTTAAGTTAGTTTTGGTTAGTTTAGGTTAGGTTAGGTTAAATAACGGTTCTAAAACCGATCCGCATCTACTTTGCCTGGGCTTCAACTCAGACGGTAACATATATACTGATCATGGGAGAAACCGGTCTTAGCTAATTTGTTTGGTGGAAAATTAGACTTTGTTTAAACCATTAACAGCATTAATTATTTACGTGTGCATGAAAACCTGTAGCTGTGATTGACACTTTTCCACTCCCTTGAGATTCCACCATATTCAGATTTTCCAGTACAGCTGAAAGCTTATGGTTCACCTCCACATATAACTGTCATACCCCTCCTACTTCTTAAAATAAAGGGTAACACATGTGATATTTGCAATGATAACATTCATTATGTGTCGATTCAATACTACACTAAACATGTTATGGTTTTGCAAAATATTTCTCTTCACTGATGATGCTTGACTATATTTCAGCAATATAGGACCTTTCTGCATATCCTTATATGGTTTATGATGTACAGTTGGTCAGTGTACATTCAATGACCACTGTGACCATTTTAAATTTATAATATTACCAGAAGATATTCTTCCCACCACCAAACTTCCTACAGTGGCTTGCATCTCAAGGTGACGCCAATTCCTGATTGGCTGTTGCCTTTTTGCAATGCTTATATCACAGTAACCCTCCCCAAAGAAAGTAGTTCCTTGGTTATTGACTGGATTTACTTGAAAATAAACATTGAATAATTTTCAGTACTCTTACATTTGATTCTATATACACGTAGTATTGCAAAAAATTGATAAACACGAGGCTCAGATTTCGTGCTTCATGTATCATGTTCGTACTTTTTTTATTGGGTTTCCCATTGGATTTAATTTGTAATTAATAATTAATTGCAAAAACTGAAAACTAATGCGGAGAATTTCAGTTGCTGACATCATATTGTCATGCGTTTGCATTAATGAAATTAATGATTGGGTAAAAATGGTGGAAAAAAGTTGGTTATTCGATATGAATGGGAGCTAGTGTTCTAATAATAGTGGTTGGGCGTGAAAAGTGGACTTACAACCTATTAGGCGTAATTCTCTACTTTCCATGATTGATAGGTTTTCCGGTGGCCGATCAAAGAAAGTTTTGTCGGTGACGTCATTCATCACTCTGACACAAACAACCAATAACAAACACGCCCTGCATCTCTCCCATACATCACTTCTTCGACGAAAACGTATATATGCTATACCAAAAAATGCCCATTGAATCTGAATATTTCACTTAGGGAGCGTTCATAAACCATGTCGCAATTTAAATTCTCTGCTGCTGCAGATTCACCCTCAGATGAATTGTGGGAGTGGAAAATGTTGGAATGGTTTCTGGGACTTTTACGATTTCTAAGAGAGTGTTTGTAAATTATGAGCTAGGCCGTTTGCAGTGGTTTTTGAGCACCGGTGATGCCCATTGGTCCTTAGGAATGTGGCTTCTCCCAATGGGGTCCAACTGTAAATCGTATGGAGTTGGCAAGTTTGGTGGATGTGGTTGTGGATGAAGTCGTCACAGTATATGTAGCCTATATGCAGTATATAATAGAGAGACTTTGCAACTTGCAACCGGATGTGCATGTGCATGTGCATCGAAAGCGATTCTTCAGTCGTCGGTCGGCCATTTTTTCTTGCTTTGCCGTTTCCAAGATGGCGTCCGTTGGTAGTGACGAGTGAAGACGATGCTTTAATTGTGTATGACAGTCGTTCCGCCCACTTTTTTCCAACTCGCGCATGCGTGGCGACGAACGACCGCTTCCGGTTTCCCTTCTTTCCAGCCACTGATAATTAGCGGTGTATCGAACACGTATCGTTTCCGTATCGAACGCTCCCTAGCTGTGCTTAGATATCAAGGTTTGCAACTGACTATATACCACTGGAGGGCGCTAGTTTAGCACCATAATAGAATCGATCGCTTATTGGAATCAGCCTTTCGATAGGAGGTTATAGCTAGCATAAGTGAACCTTCTAACTTAAAGGGGAACTGACAAGGTTTTGTAACATACCCTGGAAAGTGTGTAATTCTATAGAATTGATGCCAATAAAACGATTGGTGCAAACAAAACTTTTTTAAAAAAATGTTACAAAAAGTTACGAGTAGTTAAAGAGAGCGTCATGGAAGGATGGTGTCACCGTGCTGGTGTCACAGTGTCCTGTTTTGGCAAAATTTGGATTTTCAGCCAATGAGGCCAAGCGCCTCTGCGATTTCAACTTAATGGTAGAGCTTATCAATGGCGCTCCAGTGTACGTATCTCACAATATATACTACCCCATACACTATACACAGATATGAAACTAAATAATTCATATATGTGGCAATAATGCTTCAAATGGCCTCAAATTTTAAGACAATGTTCCTAAATTAGTGGTGATCAAATGCTAGCTTTTTCAGGGTATGTTGCAAAACCTTGTAAGTTCACCTTTAAAGTGCTGATAACTTTGTTTTTTTTTTTACTAATTTATTTTATTTAAATTTTAGAGTCACTTCACTTTTCTTCCTGTTATATTGTTTAAAATATGCCAAAAGTGTAACAAATTATATGCATCATTGATGTATTTAATCAATTATTGCCATTTCACCAATACATATTTAAATTGTCAAAAAGTTTCCACACTAATGCAATAATTATTTTAATATTAAACAAATAGATTGTATGCAGACAATGAACATGCAGCTGCAGTTGTCTGTCACCTTGGTCTGTCATAAAAGTTTCCATGTGTCATGTTTTTTATTCCATATATAAATAAAGTCCATCGTTTTATTGTATCAATCAGTTATTGGGATGGGCAATCCCTTTATGGCCCAAATAGTGATTCTAATAAGCGGCGTTATGGAATGCAGATCGATAATGCGATATCGATACTATATGGGCGGATGGCAGGTGGGTGCATGCAGGCCCATAATGCCCCGCTGTGAACGCACGGGCGCATCTAATCGATTTAGAGGGCGCAATGGGCTTTGGCCACGCCCCCACCTGCACAATACCGCCATTGCACAATGCATGACACGTGCAAAATGCAAGCCAAAAACGCCCTTGACGTTGGCTACCGTCTAAATATCGATCAGCTGTATCGATAGTACGTATATATTAGCATTTCGGAGTTAGTTAATTAGTTGTTGGGAGGGTGGATATGAGCGGAAATGGGCTGTTGGCCCGCCCCTTTGCCCCTCAAGTCTACGAACGATGTGTGCCATGTGCTGGTGCAGCGTGTTGCGTAATTTATGATAATACCGACAAAAAAGTCACGTGGGGTGCGACCAAATTGAATCCAGAAGATGCATGAACGTTTCTTGGTTGTTGTTACTGCTCTAAGAATAGGAGGAGTCGTAAATTTGGCCAGCTCAAACCAACTTGGCAACAGCATTAATGTTTAATTGTGTTTGTCACCCGCATCTAAACCTCTCAAACTCAAACTTCTACTTGAATTCCACAGTACGATACGAGCCGAAAATGGTGCCAAAATTGTTTATTTTATTATAAAACAGCCAAAAAGTTATGTGAAGTGGAGAGAAGTTGATGTGAGATATGGAACGTCTGTCCACTCTCTATGCAAAGGTGTCCAACATAGGCCACTGAACCGCTTATGCTAACATGGCCGCCAAACCTATCTGTCAGTTCACCCATCCCACATTACTTATGCATAAGTGAAAAGTCGCTGCAAAAATGCTACAGGTTCGACGGTAGCGACACCTGGTGGTGCTGAATTAAAAACAGGCTTCTGATAAGAAATTTCAAACCATGGAAACACTTACGCCCTTATGAACGCCGACCGTGCCTATAAAAGCCGTACAATGCAGTAAAAAGGGCGCAAGTGTTTCAATCAGATTCCCGACTTTCGCGTTTGGTGAAAAATGGAAATTGACCGATTTCACGTGCCTTGCTATTGGCTGAAATAAAAAGTAAAATGGAGTCCTTGTTGTGGATATCTAGGCATCAGCCAATAGGGTTGCACGATTATCCACATTATTATACGGCCTCCATATTGGCAATTGGTCAATTGCAGAACATGGAAACACTTGCGCCCTTATGAATGCCGACCGTGCCTATAAAAGCCGTACAATGCAGTCAAAAGGGCGCAAGTGTTGCAATCAGATTCTCGACTTTCGCGTTTTGGTGCAGAATAGAAATTCACCGATTTCACATGCCTTGCTATTGGCTGAAATAAAAAGAAAAATGGAGTCCTTGTTGTGGATATCTAGGCAACAGCCAATAGGGTTGCACGATTATCCACATTATTATACGGCCAATTGGTCAATTGCTGAACATGGAAACACTTGCGCCCATATGAATGCCGACCGTGCCTATAAAAGCCGTACAATGCTGTCAAAAGGGCGCAAGTGATGCAAACAGGTTCTCGACACACTTGTGCCCTTACGAATCCCGACCGTGCAGAATAAAGCAGTGTAATGCAGTTAAAAGGGCGCAAGTGTTTCTGTCCGATTCTCGAATTTTGCGGTTTGGTATGGAATTAGCGTAAACGACGTAAATACGCAACTGGGATGTAGATGACGTCATCCACGACTTTTACTCTCCTTTTGCCGCTCGTAAATCGCTGATTCAATTACCACTGGTGTACGTAGATATGTTGCGCGCATGCGCCACTTTTTATTGCAACCATAGCTGTCATATCCTATATGGTAGTATATGATGCGAAAGGGGTGTAATTTGCGTATATTTGGTTTCGCATTTCTTGGCACTTCCGGTCGCCCTTTGCGGGTCACTCTCATGCCCATCCATCATTGCACATGCGCAGCTCGTCTTAGACGAAATTTTTTTCTAGCCCAGTAATGGAAAGCCGGTAGCTGCTATATAGGGGCGTAAGCGGTTCAGGGGTCACGTGCCCCTCCTTTCGTACAAACTTGCCGACCGCGGCTATATACGGATTTAGCCTTTGTTACCCTGCTATACTTCAGGCAATGGTCAGTGGTCAGTGGTCAGTTGGTCTCCTGGCCAACGTTTCACGGTGTCTCGCCTCCATATAGGACCATAGGTCAATTGTTCTGGCTATAGGTACATTTGGCTCCGGAAGTGGACGGTTGCTTAGAGATGCTCGTTCGGTCAGTTCCGATTGACCAGTGGTCAGTTGCGGAATAACTGTTGTGTGCGAGCAAGATCATTATATACGATATGCTGCATACAATGCAATGAACACAAATTGTTGATCACAGAATAGATTAAAACAGTTCTTTCTGACTTTGATGACCTTCTCACTATACTGTGTATGGTAATATTTGCAATGTTCTTAATTTTGGAGTTAGTCTCTGAATCTTGTCCAATGTATTTCTATCAGCTCTTTTAAATTGGCCCTGATGATGACTATATATAGGGGAGACCGGGGATGAATGCACCACTTTTTGCTTCACAATTATTTTTAGAAAAACCAAAGCGTTTCAA
>JAQFZQ010001380.1:0-20039 GCA_034696005.1 Glomeris marginata | reverse complement strand
CCTATACAAACTTTCTATAGTTTGTTTTTGCGCACAACATATAAAAAAATTTCGTTTGGGTAAACTGTCCCTTTAACATTGCAGTTTTCACATTAATATAATACGTATATTATAATTTCGTTTATTTCAAGTGTAAAAACGGCTTTATCAATTCCTTGATTGTGAACCTAACATTAGTAGCGACTGGAACCTTCAACCTGGCTTCGCTGCACTACTGTGTATCAATTATAAGCACATTGGAAGTATTATTCCCGTAGCTAAAAGTTGCTATAAATATTCCAGCTGTAACTTTGTTGCATGGTTACAAGAAATAAAAATTCCTGTATAGGGGAACGGACGAGAGTAATGCAGAAATTTTTTGGAGGAAGGTTGCAGGTCTGCGCATAAAAGTGGTTGTATAGTGTGTAATCGAACAGCCTTCCTGTGGGCAATGTCACATAGTCGAGTGCTGGCCATTAATTATGCATACTATACTGTATACATGAAAGTGAATGTTTGATGCGGTTGTTGGCCCTGCCAGCCTCCTTGTTGCTTAGGGGTATAAATGTGACAACGAAAATCAGAGTAATCAGCAAACCGGTTTGTCAAGCCTTTCTTTCTCTATACCAGGTTTCTTGTTACTATGTATCTTTTCGTTATATTATTTCTCATGGTAACTGTAATAAGTTGTCTCTTATCTCGCATGCGGTGACCGTCATTTTGCCATTGTAAGTGTCGTCCATTAGTCATCTTACACTTTTATTTCAGTTACAATTTCTATATCTTCGAATTTGTCCCCACACCAATAATTATTACTGCTCCAATCTTTCGTTTTGATTCCAAGCTCCGCCCAATTATTCCTGGGCACTCCTGGGCATTCTCCTGCAACAGTGTAATAAATCCCAACATCCTGATTAGTCAAGACAAGGCTACTAAAGGGTAATTTAGGCTATACGAAACTGCTGTCACGTGATTGTCATTCAGGGGCCCAGAGAATAAACGGACTTCCAGAATGTGGAAAGGGAGCATACTTTATTTATACTTGTGTGCAAATGAGTTTTCTAGTTATCCTGCCAGCTTGCGATGGGTTTTCTCCGGGGTCTCCGGTTCCCCCCATCTTCTAATTAACTAGAATATCTTCGTAGGGATTCACTGTGGGCCCTGGAAATTGTGCATTAAAAATGCTTGCGCTGCAACCCATATTGGTCTACGGACTACGGGTTCGCACGCTTGCTTGTGAGATTCGGAATAGAATGTTGGGGGAAAGGGCCCCCAGGTTAAAACACTTGTGTGTACAGGACCCGTTAGCATCAGGATTATTATTATTAGTTCAAGTGTGTAACCAAGAAAAACCTTGTATTCAAAATTTGAATTTTAACACGTTCGACGTTCGTGAGCGTCACAAAGCGCATTGATGCAAACAAGACTAGTGCACTGTGTTCAACCAATCATGAGCCTGGGATTCATTACACTGTTGGATGAGAACTGACTTTAGGCATTGCGCCTTAATAGATAGGCAATGACACGCTGACGCCCCCTAGCGGTGGACAGTGGCAGTCCGCAACTGTGATGATTGTATCATGTGACCCTGTTATAGGGATTATGTTTATAATTAATGATGTGGGATTTATATACGAATTTGGGGGAGGGGATATTCTGAAAAGAATGAAGTCATCAAACGTTTTTAAAGGTGAACTGACAGGTGATTTTTCATGTCACACATTTGGACACAATTGTGCAAGGATTAATACATATTACAAAAAATTGTGAAAAATTTGGGATAATTATACCATTTAACATTTCCGAGATATAATTCGTTGCCTTAGGGATAATAGTGTCAGTTCACCTTTAGGTGACTAACCATAGGTAACAAACAATTCGTGATTTTACAGATTTTTTAGGGAATGTTTGCAAATCGCATTTGTATTGTTTTTCCCCGTTGTTTGCAACGTTTTTATAAACTAGTTTTTTGTTCAAATGTTTTGAGTTTTTGTATCACTATAATGTGTAGTATTTTTTCCCTAGAACCATAAAATGGACGACATTTTTGTATCTATAGTGTCGTAATTTACTGAAGTCAGTTTTACAACATGTAGGCTGAGTTTTATTCCAGCTTACTTTAGTTGTAAATAAAATACAGATTGCTTATCTTTGGTGTAATAAAAACGCTTTTATTTAAGTTTTCACACTTTGAAAGAAAAACCTTTACTTTACCTAGCTGTTTTTTTTATGTGGTGTGCATTTTTAAGCATCACTAAAACATTCTGGATTTTGTGTATTTTACCAAACCTATTTTTTACCCCGTTGTTAAACCTCAATCATCATTATTTGCGAATTTAACTTTCAAATACCTTTACCACCTGATTCCTAGAATTCCTAGAAAATGATTTGGGAGACGTGATCAATCTATAAAACACTATATCACTTTTGAGAACCTATAAATGTTGAAAAATAGCCTATATATAGCCTGTAAAAACCTATTAATGTATATCCAAACAATTATTTTCCATCAAAAATGCTTGGCAGAAAATGAAAGTTGACATGAATCATATTTGTTTGCACTGTTGTTTAGTTCATGGAGCTATATAAAGTGGTTTTGTTGGATACGAGTACCTATAATGTTGGTGGTGGACGTAATTTAGAGACGGCCCCCGTGTAAAATGTTTAAATTTGCTGAATATTGTGCAGGTTATAGTGAGCATTAATTAATGGCGTTGGCGTTAATCTAGTTCAAGGTGTATGTTCTTCTTCCCACTCGAAATATCGAAGATATTTACAATAAATAATAATGGCGTGTGTATATAGTTGCATGACAAGTGGTGAAGGGAACCTTCAGGGGACCTTGATAGGCTGGTTTCGATTGGTCGGTGTTGTGTTGTCTGCTTGTCCCCAACTCAATGTACTGTATATACATGTATAGCGGGCGTCACACCTTGTTTTCTTGCCAGATAACGACTAGAAAAATTTGGAAAAAATGCTAAGGACCGAGAAAATAGAGAGAATAAGAAGAGGGCGTGTCCGTAACGAAGTTAGCCGTGAGGGCGGATCACGTGACCGGCATTGCGCATGCGCACTCCCACTCTGTCCCCTCAAAAGTAGTCAACAAATTCTATACCAAATGACTCATTTCCATCTCACAATCGATTATAATTTCTAACCATTTGCACTTTTTAATGGTTGAGTATGGAGGAGTGAGAAAATTCACAGCCAGCAATAATTAGCAATTATGTAGACATTTTCTCGGTTGCTGACTTATTTTACTGCTATGCAAAATGGAGGGGCGTGTCCCACCAGCATTTGAATTTTTTACGACCTCTTAACAGTGCTTTGATTGATTATTAAATTTCATATGACAGTTGAGCAGATTTATGTATCTTTCAAAATTTCCCATATTCAAAGTTTGCATTAATATGAAGAGAAATATAGTGGGCGTTAATGTGCAAAACATAATTCACTGAAGCTATATTACACTCCCTGTAGATACACTGATATGTGCATTTTTAGGGAATATGCAATTGCAAAATAAACAGCAAATTGTACATTACTATTTCATGCAAAAGTGTATTTTATTTGAGTTATTAGGTTTATCAATGACGCTCCAATAAAGTTCTTTACAAACTTCCCCCATAAGCTCTCCTGATGTAAAATTCAATAATTAAAGGGGAACTGGCATTGTTTTTTAAAGGTATTGCTCTGAAACTTAACCTAAACTAAGAAAATGTCTGGAAATTATTTAAACATGTTATTAGCAATTAAGCTGGACGGGGTAATTAAATTAGGAGGTTCCCATATGCTAAATGACCTACTGGGCGAGGTTAAAAATAACGTGTCAGCTAACCTTTAATTTTTTAATTAATATCCGACACAATAATGCTCTGAATATACCTTCAAACTTTAAAACAAGGTTCTGAATTTAGTGATTGTGACGTGTGATTTTGTTTGGTTTTTTTGATCTATGATGTCAAGTTTAACCTTGTCAGTTCACTGACAATAATAATATTGCAGAAATTTCCATTGACAAGTTGTTTGTCTTCAGTTGGAAGCTGACATGGTATCCGGGTTTCTGGTTTTAAAAAAATATAACTGCATTTATAAATGTTGAACACCATCTTCATTGTGAAATAACTGTATGTAATTGGCATATGTAAATTGCAGAACATTTGTTTTCTACGAAACAATTCATGCCGTTCAGCTTTAAAATCTGAACTTTCCTTGCATCCAGTCATTTGCACATATTTCATATTGTTGAGTTTGAGACAAAAACGCCCCCACATACATATGAATGATTTCCTTACCACTTTGTGTAGGTACACAACTTAAAAATGGGTGTTTGCTGCTTTAAAACCAAAATGTAAATATTAACGCGGTTGTGTTATATTTGAATTTCATAGAAATGAGAAAATGCGGCGTTTGACAGGCTTGAATGCAATGACAAATGAAGATTTGAATTAAGACCCTGTACTTGTTTCCATCTTTGCATTTACTAGTGATCAATCAGAAAGCTCTTTGGAAATTTACATATGTACTACTGTGCATACAATATAATGGAAACAGGGTTCATGCCACTCAGGGAAACCTGGAAAATCTGGGAAACCCGTTACAGTTAAAAATTCATTAAAAACTTACAAGAATTGTATTAAATTAATATGCAATTTGGATATGTTTTAAATTAAAGCTATTCAGAAGACTGGAAAGCAGTAAAGCATTATATTGTGCAGAAAAATGGGGCTTTGTTTATTGCAGTAATATTGTGTGTTACTTGGAATTATTTTACAAAACTTTCAAAAATGTCAGCTGAAATAAAAAACACATTTTTACAAAATTAAAATATTTCTTAACGGAGTTTGTTTCTTTTGGTTACCATGAGACATTTCCTTCCTCATGGTCATACTTTTTACATACTTTCAAATTTATAAATAATATTGTAACTGGATTTCCTCAATTTACCACATTTCCCATTACATAATTTGCAATTCTGATCTGGAATAATGATTACAACTTTGCGGAAATTGCATGGATATTATGCAACTTTGAAGTTTCAACTTTCATTTGCTTACTATGTATCATTATACTGCTAGCTTATTGAAGTTTATAGTATCACAAAGTTGCAAATCTATCTAAATTCTAACATTTGTTCTCATTGTAACCACTGTCTAAAATGTTCACTTGTTCCCTAATTGACTGAAACCTAACAATTAGAGATCAGGCTGGGTGTGGGAAAAAAATTATCATCATGATGAGGCAGGTATTTTTATAAATTTATAGATAAACATTATTTCCAAGAAGCTGCTTTGTTTTTTCCAGCTTTTTAAATACAGTTTTGGTCAAATTAGAAGATTTAATTGTCAAAAAATGCCCCAATGCCCTGGTGATTTTTGCAATGATTGAACTTGTTCAAATACCAAAGTAGTAAATGCAAATAATATTATGAATAAAAATATAATGTAGACAACAAAGGAAATTAATATTTGAGAAGTTAAAAATAGTCGTCGAAGATCCCAATAAATTCATGGGGGGGTGGGGGGGGGGGGTAGGAAGGTAAAAGGTTAACTGATTGAGAATTGCAATTGACCCCTAACAATCCCTTACCCAATCACATTGCTGCAAATCTGCATATTGCAATTTGATTGAGAAGGACTTTAGACGCAACAACTGGTGATACGTAGTGGACCAGATTTGATTGGCCCGGGGTGGTGTATATGTAAAAACAGAGGACCAATAAAAACGTAATTTGAGATTTGGGAAGAAAATAGTTTCAAGGTCGATCGGTGACCGGTGCAGACACACACAACAGATAGATAGGACTAGTTGTAGATAGAAGATGTGGCATGACTAGAGTGTGTTCATGTACAAGTGCAAGTTGCGTGGGTGTGAAAGTTGCCCTTGGGTGTGGTTGGTTGTTGGCCATGTCATCCAGTCACACTTGTTGCTGCCTCCTCTAAACACTGCTGTTGTGCCGGTGGTTCCTGTGACGTCACACAGTCTCACGGTTGGTCGATCAAACTCTTTTAACTTTACTATCACAAATGAAGTGACCACAAACGCAAAAGCAATGTCATCGTCATAGCTGGTCTATGGCAAGCCGTTACAGGTAAATTGATCAACCTTTCCGTCGCCTTTTACTCTTATTATGTAATAAACCTGTCTATTGTGGAGTCTCGAGGGGCCGTAAAAACTTTCCACTGTAAACAGTTTTTCAAAAATGGAGAGGGGTTCTCCAACATGGAGAGGTTTTCAAAAGCATTTATCATGCAGTTTATGGTCCCAAAAATAGTCAAATTTTCCACTATGGACAGGTTTCACTATATATTACAAAACTGTATTTTCCTGATGGCACGTGTCATCGGAAATATGTTAAATGGATGTCTAAACAACGTTGTCTCAACGTCCATCAACCGTCTGGCTTATATTCAAATATTTGAATTTGCTATAGAAACCTGTTTGGAGAATTTCTCTGAATATTACAATTCTGGACTGTTTAGTTCAATTATTTTGTATATTTTTTGCATCGGCATATAGGATGTTGTGAACATTGAAATACCAGGTGGTTATTGTGCAGTTATATGCACGTGTGGTAGCAGTGGGTGAAAATATTTCTTAATTTTAGGACTAGGAAAGTGTGGACACGTTGGTGTTACGTCATGGTCTATATTTAGAAGTTGGTAACTTTCGTTGCGTCATTTGTCTACTTAAATATAAGCTGATCATTTAAAAGTTGTGATTATACAATCCTGAGTTTGATGCACCGAGAAATTCCGTTTATGACAAGGTTCACATACCACTCAGGGAAACCTGGAAAACTCGTGGAATTTTGATTTTAAAAAAAAATCAAGGGAATTTGTCAAACATTCTGCCACCAAAATTCGGTCAAAACCTGGACAATTAATTAATTATTTGGAAAATAATTTTGCCTGAAAAATCTGGAAAACCTTGAAAATTCAGGGAAAATGGTAATCAGAAATTGGTATGAACCACTTATAAGTAGCGTTGGTGCATTTTATTATGTACGAATTTTTGAGTTGTAAGAACAAGTGTGAACATGACTGGAATGGTCCAAAATTAATATTATACCTGTAGGGTAAAAAACATGTTGGAAATGTGGGTGTTTATATAGTATGGTGTCAATTCCAAGAGCACGTGGGTTGGGCTGTTTTAAGAAACGTTTTCCATTGACTTGCTATCATTCTTCCATCATTCTTACTATTCAACAAGGTTGTGCGAAATCAATTAGGTTTTTGTCTCTATATTATATATCCTGTTTGTTATTTTCAAAACAAAATTACAATTCCTTTCAATAGAAATATCGCCACCTCAATGTGAAAACAAATTACATTATGTTGCTTTCATACTAATTATGGAAACCTGGAAAACCCAGGAGATTGGTATAATTATTATATACTGTTTGAATGAGTTTAAATGTAAAATTACTTATAGCAATTTTCCAATAAAACTATTTGAAACTGCAAATCAAGGATGAATGAAAATGTATAATATGATATGGAAAACCTGGAAAACTCGAGTAAAATGGTAATTACAGATTGGTATGAACCACGTGGTTGATCTAGTTTCTTCAGGATATTATTAAGGATGAATTTCATAATTTTAATTTAAAACAAACTTTCGGTTTGCGTTCGTTGAAATTGCAAGTGATTATTGTACTAACAAAAAACTTTTTAAATTAGACGATTTGATTGTTGGGGTCAGGGTTGGTGGTTCAGGGTTTCATTTCGGTAAACATGTTACCTACGGTACAAATATGTATGTTTTGCAATTGTAATGACAGAATGTCCAATAATAGTTGGTGGAGACAATAGTTTGAAATTTGCGAATGCGGAAATGCTGAAAGGAATTTCTGAATGAGTAAAATTCTGCCGATTCGGTCGGCTTGTGTATCTTAAAAAATGAACGTAATACTTACAGTATAAAAAATGATTACATATCCAGAAGAGACCTACCTGATAATCAAGTTGAGGGTGTAAAGAATGAGAAAAAAGTTGCTATACAATTGCATGTATCCGGTGAGAAGCGAAACGACCTTGTGCTTCTTCTAATTTATGTTCAACAAACTTTTTTCTTCTTCTTTGCACTGTGTCACAGACAAAGGGTTAAGAGGGCCACCCCATGCACCAAAAACAACTATACTTAAATTATACAGTACTGTGTACACACCGAGTTGAGCATGCATGTGACTCCATATACACAGACCCTTCAATTCGTTTTAATGACAGAATATCTGAAGGATATATCTTTAGTAGTTGCAGTTTTGAAATAAACAATAATTGTAATAAATCATGAAAATGCTGTAAGTTTACATCAAATTCCTGGTATTAAGTGAAGCACAGCTTCGAAAAACGATTCAACTGCAGTTTTGACTGTTCTGAGAAAAATGCAGAAACGCCCCATAAATAATTTTAAAAAACTTTTGTGAACGATGCAGGGCTGCATCAGGAATGTGACTATATGCAAATAACTCGTAGACAGTCCACATCTTCACTTTGTGGCTGCTTACACAGACAGGAAATTCAGTATTAATTGGGCTAGATAATGATAGATGTTTTGCTGTTAAAGTTATTAAAACTGTTATAGAGGGTGGAAAATTAATGTAGGAAATGATTTCCAGGAAAATCTGCCTCTTACAGCGATCATGCTCTTGTATTGAAGGCTGCTATAGCGAGGGCTGATTGTATTCTAATGGAGTATGTAACCTTGAGAAGGCTGCACATGTCAAATATTGAACATGCTGTGTGTGAACAGAGGTTCTGCTTAGCTTAATTTATACTTCAATTCCTCGTTGTCTCCAGCAACAAGGAATAATAGTACCAGGAGTTGATGAGCTGTTGGCAGACATGTGTTAGAGCATTGTAATCAGTTTGATCTTGTGCCAGTTAGTTTCCCTGATTTTTGGGATATGTCAATTACTGGAGAAACTGCTTATCTGAATTTGTTTCATTCATTTAATAATACTTTAATACATTGGACATGTGCAAAGTCATTGAAACCATTGAAATTAGGCAAACAATATTTTCCAATATTACATTGTAGGATATTTAATGATGATGTTTCACAATTTATAGTCTATAATTAATCATGTCCTTGTTCATCTTGCTTTAATCACCCAAACACCGAGCTGTAAACTCTTGTGTCAATGTTTTTAGGCTTGTCTATATATATACGAAGGGAAATACTAATCACTGTTCAAATTCACTTTGAAGGCTTTTTCAGCGAGTAAATGTGAAATTCATGACTCTCTATCCCTTCCCTGTTTGTTGAATACCGATGGCCTGCTGGGTTTCATCATACATTTTTAGTCAAACGACAACCAGTGTTTGTTGTTTTTAGAAAGTGGTGTCGTTATATTGTTGATAGTTTTCGCACGTTGTCTTTCTTTTCTTATTCATACAGTCGTTTTAAATGTGAGCACTGAATTTCGTTTTGATCTCGATTCAGAATCAGATTGCGGATGCTTTATGTGGCACCACCAGCAACTATAGTGAGGACGAAGAGAGAAAAAACTAGTAGCCCCGCCCCCATTAAGTGTTCAAAATGGACTGGGCCCATGTAAAAGGGGTTAGGACATCATTACTGATGAAGTCACCCCCTCTATAATATACAGGGTGATTCAGAGTAGCTGTATCAGGTGGATTAACATGAGAATGGCACTGTGTGGAAATATGAAAAGTGTACAGTGCATTAGCTAGTTACAGAACTATCGAATTGTTAAATGATTGACGTCCTTGAAATTACCCTTCAAGGTCATCTGCACAGGATGTCCCAGAAGGAAACAAAATAGACCATTAGTCTCAATTGGAAAGTTGTAGACCATGTTCCAATTGGTGCAATTGAAGTGTTTTTACATTTGTTCTGTATGTACAGGCTGCTATCACATGACCCCATAGTCTCTTAGCCTTTCTTATGCTAGCCTAGCTTGGTCTTGCAAATGCGTGTTTGTATATGATTTCTTACAAGGAACATGGGATACAGTCAACCAATATGGTTGGTTCATTCGAGTTGTCTAGTATATAAGCAGTTTCCATATAGCATATTACGTCCTTGACCTAACTTTATCCAGGTTTGATACACGTTTCAATTAAATGGGAAAGGCAACAGACCCTCCAGAGTGGAAACCTTTGTTGGAAATACGAAGAAACGAGTTGGGAAAATGAGTTTGTTGCGTGTTTATTATCTATATAAGTTTGGACAGCGCATCTTGACCCCAAATATATCAACCCACACTTAAATTCATTTAACAAACAGCCGCAATGAAAGTTATTTATTATATGTCGGTTTCAGCTGGTCTCAACAGCAATATTAGTGAACTGTGTAGGATGGACTTTTTCCGCATTCGAGCAACCTGTCTTATTTTCAAAACTTCTCAAGTATAGGGGTTATTAAAATGCAATGTGGGCAGGTTGGCGACTCGGAGTCTCCATCGCCCACGCCCCTCCTTCAAAACATTTTCCCAATTTTTCTCTACTTTTGTGGACGACCTTTGCCAAGGGCGCGGTTGCCAACACCACCTCCACCACCACCACCAACAACACCCCTAAAAGAAAAGCCACCTTTTTGTGTACCTGACGTCACCAAACGGGTCCTCCAACTATACCTGTAGACCCAGTTGATATTGGGACGCCCAGGTGGCAGTTTGTCCAATCTCTGGCCGCGCACAGACACAACTCAAAAACGACATATGACTTAATCTTGGAAATTAGCATTTGTAATGAGGCATTGCAGGTTCCAATCTTTTTTCCCCAGTTATTAGGGGTCAGCTTGTACTGAGACATACGATGACTATATTTCTAGGATTTATTGCCAGAATACCTGTATGTAAACTGGTAGGCGGATCCCAACAAAGATATGGGGATATTAATCCAAAATCCCGCTGCACGGCGCCACAATCGCGTCCTTCCTCACCTTCAATTGCTCTATATATATAAATGTATAAAATGATGTGGCGCCCTCTGTGGCCTAAAAATTGTCACGAAAACTTATCAGCTGTCCATAATTCACCAGACAATTACATCTTTCTTTAGAAGTTTTCCATCCCTTGCAGTTTCTCAAACGTAAACCGTATCTTCAATTTCATGGTGGATTTCTTCAGTCATACGTACTTCATACTCAATATACCCTTTTCAGTGTTCTGCCAGTGTTCAGCTAATATTAGCATTGTATTTCTATGCGAGAGTTGTACTGGATGCTGTGACACTGGAGTTGTGACGTCACTAGGTGGATGATGTGACACTTGAGTTGAGGAAGAGGTTAGGCCTTCAACCAAGGAGTTTATAACTCCTTGCTTCAACAATATAAACGGAATGCAGGTTGTGACGTCATTAGGCGGATATTTCCAAGAAACTCATTAATTTGGCGGCTAATTGCAATTAGCAGTCACTCAACCGAAACACGCCCACCTACACTGTGTACACTGAACTGACTTTTATGTTATTTGCCACCACCACCAAGTCTTTCTTATTTGCCACGTTTATAATCTTGTTTGTTGAACTGCAATTTCTTTTTGCCCGGCCGGCGAAATTAAGACATCACATGCAGTCATTTGATTTTATTGCCTCGTTTGCATTATTGATTACTGGCCAGTTCAATTCAAAGTACGTGTCGAATTGCAGCAACTGTCACCTGGTACCATATTTGATTAATTGGACGACGTTTTTTTTATAGAGTAAAAAGTCACAAGAATTTGCTATCTCAATATTAACAGCTAACAGCTGCAACTCTTGGCCTGAATGCATCTCTATTTAGCATTATAATTTCTGAAATATATATTTAGTTTATTAATTTATAGGATCAAAGCAGAATATATTGGGGTTATGACACTCTTGTAAAACCTGTTGCGGAATATAACCCGCAAATGAAAGGAAATAGATTTTTAAGAATATTATTTCATAAGAGGTGCATATGACATCCATGTCAAAAAGCAAGTTAATTATATTGACGGATCCATTCAAAAATTACATTTGATATGACAGGTTGAGGTTCCTAGTCACAAACCTATATTATAATAACACTCAATGAACATGCAAGCGACACTTCAATTAAAATTAACTAATATTGGGATGGTTTTTGGTTTGTTTTTGCTGAAACTTTTCCAATTCTGATCAGTCAGTTGTGATGATTCTTGGATTCAATTGTAATTAATAATCTAACACTTTCCACCATTTGTTTATTTATGTATGTTCATTATTTTGTGCCATATTGTTTAAATAATTCACACATCAAAATATGTGGAAGCAATTTTAGTAAAATTATTATTATATTATACAATCTGTAGTAATATGGAAATGGGATCATGGTGATAATAAACATTCATTAAAAATGGGAGATAAGAATGGAAGAGAATTTAAAAATCTTCAGTCTTTCCTATATAATTTAAGTTCCCCAGTTGACGTCGGTGACGCCACTGGGAAACTTTGCTTTGCGCAGGACTTCCCTATGATAGTATAGATAGAGTGCAATGGTGTAGTTTGGTGAAACTTCTGATTATTGGTTGAAAAATAGGAAAGAAGTGTTTTAAGATTTCATTTATTCAAACGATGAGAAGAGGAATTAACTGTGAGACTGATATTTGTATAGGTACCTCATTAATATCTTCAAGGAAATGAAGATTTAGGTACAATGCGTACAGGTGTTGTAAGGGCTTTGAGTCTGTTGTTGCCTGGCTATTGTATAGTAAGTTGGTGCTTTGACTTGTATAAAATGAGGAGTAATTTGCGAACAATTTTGGTTTGGGTCTAAAAGTGCATGAGTGTTGGCAAGTTGCTAGATAAACTGTGGCGTCGGCGCACTTTTACAATTACATTCTGAACGTTTGGTTTCCTCCAAATAGCTGGTGTTTAGTAGCTGCCGAAAGTGGGAAAACCTTGAGCCGAACGTCTTTTTAGCTGGTACAAGTGCACAAGTCAGACAGGAACGACACTCAAAGTGTGCCAAATTTTTCAGTGCTGCGCACAAGGTGGACTAGTGCCAAAAAGTTTCTTCTTCTCTGCCCCGTTCAGAAGTTAATGATCGGTCTTATATACTTCCTCACTAAAACATTTCCTTCCTTTTGCCTTTTCCTTTTTACACCCACGTATGCAATTCCAACAAGTTTCGTTGTTTTTCCCCCCGTACATTTTTCTTAAAAGAAATGTATAGGAGATACTTCATGCTGCTCCCTTGATTTGTGACCACTCAGAAAGGACATTTTGCCAGATTTTCATGATTTCTTTTTAGTCTACTAGACATACATATCTCCCACACGTGCTGCCCCAGCACTCCAACACACCACACACAGAAGATTTAAAACATTTACGATGTGTAATATTCCCGTGGAAATTTACTGGAAGAGGCAACAGGAACAGTAAAGTTCCTTTCAGTGTACTATATAAATGAACGTGACCCAAATCCTGTTGCAATTTTTTATTTGGACCGTCGTAAAAGTCAAAAAAAGTTTAGACAGGGGCCGTACATAAAGGTGTGTGTGTGAGATAATGTTAGAGAAACAATTGGGTTGGGTGGATGTGATGCCAAAAGGGTACATGGCCACATCTTTCAACCTATAATTTTAAAACACAACATTATTTCTTTTAGATTCCATATTTTTAAAGTTCTGTATTGAATCGCCATAAAATTCAATGGTTCATTTACGACTCTAGTTTGAATAATATATTGATCTAGTATTAAAATTAAAGGTGAACTGGCACTGTTTTGTAAGGTCCCGTGTCATTAAAACAGTTAAAAGGAAAGATGAAATGAAAAGTATGAGTTACTTCAGAATGTTTTTACAAATAATATTGATGGAGTTATTGATAATCGATTAATCAGAGCTCCTTTGGCTAACTGTCGACCGTGACGTCATCAGTGGTTCATCAAAAGGGGCGTGGCGTTATCCGATTGTGACGTTGGACACATTTTTGTTAATTTTTTAGGGGGAGAAGTATAGCTTTGACTTTTCTCATATTTTGGGAAAAGTATCCAAACAACACAATAAAACTTTAAACAAATCATGAAGTGATTTAAAAATCTTGAAAATTACCCTGATAGTTCACCTTTAAATTTAAATATTTTTATTGGTGGGCGTGACATATTTGAGCGGTTGATTTCCTGTTTAGGATGATGTAAAGCGCCATCTGTCCAAAAATTAGTGTATCGATAGAGGAAAGTTGAAAAGTTGCGACTTATTTAACCCACAAAACCAGTCTTATTACCGACATTACAATGTATTTTAGTTATATGTACAGTATATTCGTGCCGCAGGTTTATTTTTTATTAATTTCAAAAGACAAGAGCCATTAATAATTGCAAGGATTTAATGTTTTGCGTTATGATTAACTAGTTTTTGTGTAATTTTTCTTCCCAGTTTCAATTTTTTTGTTGTGCACCCAATTTTAAGCCTCGTAACTCTTGCCGTTATCGGTGGTCACTTTAACAAGAGGTCGACGACTATATAGGAACTTTAAGCCTACTACTTAAATATTCTTGCACAGCCCTCACGTGCATATGTGATGACATTAACAAATAAACAAGATGAATGCAGAGCAGGCTTTTTGATCATCCGGTATGCTGCACAATGTGCCGATATTATATACAAATCCAATAATACACACTATATAAATTGAGAGTTAAAGGTGAACTTGCACGGTTTTCTAAGGCCTCCATGCCATTAAAAATTCTGAAAGGTAAATTAAAACCGATTAAAACTATAGTTTCTCTGGAATGTTTTTTTGCAGAACAAACTATAAACCGAGTTATTGAGAATTAAAGAGAAATATGATTGGAGCACCATTGGCCAACAGTCAGTGAATGCAGTCAGTCAGTGACGTCATTAAAAGGGTGCTGTTTGCATTGGGTGACCATCAAATGTGATGAAACTTTACCATCTAACTTGATAACAACAATTAAAAAATCCGAGATCTTTAGAGGGAAGTTCTGATCAAGGTTTCCTATCATGTTTTCACTTTCCTTTGTTTTTTGTATTGTGAAAAATACCCTGTCACTTCACCTTTAAACATTTTTATTTTTACAAATCGGATTGAATATCATTCAATCTGTGTATACATTTTAGTCTCTAAGCCAAATATAACTGAATCATGACAAATGTACTTAAAGTTTGTGCAAATATATGACCATGATTTTAACAATTGGTCTAATCAAGGTTTAATTAAATTTGATCAGAAACTTTGACACAACGTTATTTTAATTTAATTTCAACATTGATTCCAACATTGATTCTATACTGAAGGGAATATTGTAGGTACTGCATAAAACCAGTTGAATTTGTAATGAATATACTGTAGCTAGTTGGATTATACTAGAAGATGATGGCGATGTGACCGAATTAAATGTCGATTGTGATCGAATTAATGGAAGTTGTTCATTGACAGTGTGGTTTGTGTCACGTGCACCAGGAACAAAAGTGTATTTGGACCTATTAGGAGTAGGTCAGGCTCATAGAAAGTGATATGGTGTGCCTAAGGGACTCGTGACAGACAACAATCCAACAATGGACGATGCACACACACACCTTTCACCACCAACTGGCTCCAAATGACTTCAAAAATTGCCACCTTCCTATATAACAAGGATTGTGTTTTTACCGTGTTCCGATTTCGTGCAATGATCAAACGAAAAACCCGCAAACACATTAACGAAACACTTGTTATTTTTGCTTTCCATCTATAGCATGCTAGATAGATATTTCAAATGGTGCAGGTAACCTGGCAATATACGAGCAAACCCATAATTTCCCAACGTGTTTGTTTTTTCACGGTGTGTGAGAAATTATTAGCGCTGTTCATAGGTGAGTTTTGATTTATAGATATGTTGCATTCAAACTTGCCAACTGAACTAAATACGTCGTAAAAGAGAGCTCAACTTTTTGTTATATCTACATTTTCAACCATTACATGTACAGTTATTGCTGAAGCTGATATAGGGTTTAATTTACCGAGTTAATTGCGCATTTTCCCCAAGGAAATAATTTTTGGGACTAACCTTAATTGCGTTGATAACCAGTCTCATTGAAACCAGATTAATATTGGAAAGGCTGGGAAGTGCAACTAACTTGTGATAACTCAATCATTTTGATTATTAGTTTCAGTGATACATTTTTGGGAAAAGCTTGTATTTTGTTGCAAATTCTAACATGTGTATAACAATTTTGCTTCAGTATATTTCTTGTTAATTTATTTCAATAAGCCACCATTTATCATGAATTAGCAATTGTAATTCAATCTGGAGTTCAAAATCATCAGGTCTCTATGAATCACCCTGTAAAACAGGGAAGGGCAGTGAAGCCAACTTTTGCGCAGCTTTTAGATTAACTTCCCTGCTTAGCATTTGCAATTGGCTTTCCAGCAATGCACTGGTCTGTTGTAATTTGAGGTAAAAAGGGAAAAGTTGGTGGCCATGAGACTAGATATTGTGAATGGTAATATGTATAGTGGACACTGGAAAGACTTCTTCTTGCGACTTGTCGCGGTTCTGATGTACTGTCAGTATTTCCTGCATTCATATGCATTTTAAATTGAGCTTGTGTTGACATTGCATGGATGCTGACAGTTCAATACTGTTGAAACATGTTGGCTGAAACCTAATGGTTATTATAGAAATCATGAGAAAATATATTTTTTTTTCTGTGCTAAGTACAATTGCGGCTAAAAAAGTTGTTTACCTTGTGCTGCTGGAAAGACAACTGACTATCAGCGCCCACAATTGTAACTCCCCATGGATTGGTCTATTCAACTATTAAAGGGGTGTTCTGTATATTGATTAATTTGAAAAGAAACTTAATGACAAGCAATGTGATAGTATCACGTGAATGAACAAATGTGTTGATATTCACCGCGCTAACTTTGGTGACTATAACATGACCACCCTGCGCATTTGCAGTGCACCTTGCCCTTTTAATAGATGATTAGACCAGTCCATGGGGTGATGTAGTTAAAGAGGTTGCAATTGGTGTTGCTGCTAGTCAGTTGTCTTTCCAGCAGCACCAAGTAAGCAGGATAGCAAAATGCGACAATACTTTTGGCCAGAGTTTGTGAGGAACGGGAAAGCTTGAAGCTGAAGAGACCACACACTTGAGTAGCTGTCCACCATTTTATTCTACTCTAAGAACTACTTAAATCGATATTATCGATTTACTACAAAAATGGAGGGAAATTCAAATGTCAAAACAAACAAATAAGCAAAACATTAGGTCTTCACAGAGTTGTACCACATATCCGCGCAAGTTTTTTGTGGATAGAGATAGTGGCGCTGCAGTACACCTATTCGTGTTTGCATGTGGTCATAAAGTAAGGTGCAATGACCCGCAATGCTGTTGGTTTCCTTATGGCCCTTTGTCATAATATTCAATCTGACATGGGCAACCTGTGGCCATAACGATGCATTCAAAGATTTGCATCGTCGCATTAGCCGCTATATTTTCCACTTTATGTGTGTGGATTGAGTGTGCCACTTTACCCCATTGGTTGTTGTTGTTATTGTGGCTGTGTCTGTGTGGCACACCCACTATCCTAAGGTTAATGGGAGGGTCAAGTGCTAGGTGTTGGTTCTCGCTTCTCTTTCTCCTCTTTCACTATAGTAGTACATATAGTTGGTGTGTGTGTGTGCACAACACGAATAAAGGGCATTGGGACGAGTTGTGCAATTGAACTCACGCTTTGTCTTAAGGCGAGTCTGGTTTTACTTTTGCAAATGGATATTTGCGTACCGAATGTAGGAAAAATGGCGTCTGCTATAAGTATAGTGCTTTATTGACTTCACTTTGTACTTGTTTGTGTGGGACAGGCTTTTGGTTGGCTGTTTAACCTTTCAACTAGCTGGCATATAACCTGGGTCAAAAACTGGTTTCTGTCCCGTGGTTTTTGCGGTGGGCAACATGGCGCCATTATTAGGATTTTTCGCCAAGCACGCAGTCGACCCCGTGCCAAAATTCAAATGCAAATAATACAACTTCAAATTTGTCCGCATTTCTAATTACTACCCCCAACTAGAACTCCCCTTCTAAATTCTATTGCATTTGTTTCTGGATTTGGAGCGGTCGCCAGATGGCGCTCAGTTCGCTCCATGCCAATGTGTGGTCCTCAAAACTGTGACAGTGTGTGACATGTGGGAGGCTGCATGAAATGATGATCATCTATTCATGACTCTATTATGAATACGTAAAGTGAAATTAATATCGGAGTGTCGTACTGAGTTAGGTGGGAGTGTGTGACAAAATACATTAGTTTAGATGTACAGCATTGAAAATTATGATAATTGTCAGGGGAAAGTCAGGGAATGTGATCACAGGAATTTAGTACAAGCTAGGTATGCTAAATCAGGGTTGATACCACCACATTGATACCACTCAGGGAAACCTGGAGATTCTGGAAAACACGGAATTTAGATACTAGCCAAAACATTTAGGGAAAATTCAAAGGAATTTGCCAGTATTTTACCAAAACCTGGATATCTCAGGGACATAATATGATATAAATGTATAATTTGCAATTTGAATTAATGTGTTTTAAGTTACAATTATTTAGAAGAATAGTTTTAACATTTTTAACTTGGAAATCTTGCCTAAGCACTTTATGGAAAACCTGGAAAACTCATGGGGAAATTGGGGTTCATACTTAATCACATATTGGTATGATCCATGGTAGGGCTTTTACTGAACATTGTTTCGCTTTGGGCAAGGGGTGTGTTGCATCATTTATGAATCGGACATGTTCTGCATGTAACTTGGAAACTTTGTATGCTGTTATTTATAAAATTTCTCCCAGAATTTACATATTTTGGCTCGTGCTGATGCGGTTTGCTAGCAATATGCCTAATGGCACAATTGTTATCTGCGCAATTGCATAGTACTTTGAGGAATAAACGTGTGATGATGATAATATAGGTGGTGATAAAATTGATGTTTATTTTCACCAAGATTATCACGACTTGAACGTTTGTTTGGTCGTTTTGTGGGTTGTGTTGCTTGAACTGTTTACGTGGTGTTTGTGGAACAGCCAATTGACCGCATGCATGGCCATTGCACATTATTTTCTTATTATTATTTTTTTGCACACACTGGCCTTTATTACATTGTATGGGTGCGAGTAATAATTGAGAGTATAGAGGGCGTAGAGGGGTAAAACACCCACAAATGCGCGGGGTTGTGCTCCGAGAATCGGGTCTGAACATGACTAGCATACTGAAGGCACTTGAACAGAACTGAGTTAGGTTTGCCATGTTGCCAAACCCACTGAGGGGGATTCATTTGGTTTATGACGGAAGTGGGAGATTTTCACCTTTCTGACTTCGGTTCCTCGACCTCTTAACCCTTCTTCTTCAACTTTATTTATATGTTCCCAGTCTGTCAACGAACTCACTATCTGTTCTCAGCAAATCGCCTTTCGATATCCGCAAACTGATATTTTAAACCACCATCAAAAACTAACAACAGCTGACACAAAACACCGACCTAAAGATGCACCAGATAACGAGCACACCTATATACCAACACCTGGAATTTCTCCAGTGTAAAAATGCATTTGTGACGAGTACAATGTGGTATACACAAGAATATAATCCACTGTTTTTGGTATAGTATATGTTTCCCCCATAATTATGCTATCAAAAGAAGAAAAGGTTCTTTAAAATGTCAACAATTTTTGAAAATAGTGGACTCCTATACACCGCTATTGTCATATTTGTGACAACACATTCTGCCGTAACTGTAATGTACTGCGCAGTGAATTGCAAAAATCAGAGTTTCGATTTAATACTCTACACTTTAGTTAAATTAAATCTCTTCAAATACACATTTATACATTTGTGTCATGTCTATCCACAAGTTTCCTGGCGTGTTTCATGGGTTTTTCTGTTTGGTGGCGCTGTGGTCACTTTCTATATCATTGCTTTTGGTCCTGCTGCGGCCATTGCGGTGATGCGCTGCTATAGCAACAAATGCACGCGCCACTGCGCTACACTTTTGAGAACTAGCGCCAGGAAACTTACAATACAATACAATACAATACAATATGTCAGGCAACTACAGGCTCATGGCCCAACTAGGTTGCCTCTGTCAAGTACCT
>JAQFZQ010001379.1:0-20044 GCA_034696005.1 Glomeris marginata | reverse complement strand
CCTCCTAACGTGTGTATTTTAGGAGTTATACGCGTTTTTGTGTTCCATGGGTATTTTTTAGAAATATTAGAAATTTTGACAATTTTTAGAAATATTAAAACCATAAGATATAAGCATGGTGGTGATTTTAGTATTTTTAGAAAAGTTTAGAATATTTTGTAATTTTTAGAAATTTTTGAAACATTGACACCATAGTCTATGACATTAATGGAATATTTGAAACCTGCCGTAGACTATACACTATGACAGTTTTTGGAATTACGTATTTGGGAATTTTTGGATATTTGGGACCACTGTATATATTATAGCCTGGTGCAGAACGTAGTCCCGGAGTTCCGCAGCCCCGCAGTCCTGAGAGCACCGAGTGTCCAGAGCAAATGTCAAAATTTTCAAAAAAAATGTCAAAATTAATAAAATTTCCATTTTGACATTTTACGAAAATTTTATAAATTTAGACATTTTTTTGGGAATTTTTATAAATTTTCACGTCTTTTGGAAATTTTGACATTTTTAGGATTCTCGGACATCACTTTTTAATTGTGATCGCTTTTCAATTTCTCCCGCCGATTGTGCCCAAGGTTCTGACCAATGAGTGTGCCTACATTTCTTTCGTCACTTCTGGCGTCAAACTTTCCGGCGGCAATTTGGTCTTGCCTCTGGTCTGCCATGAAAACTATGAGTGCTCGCGATAGTATTTCAAGTTTGTTGCCTGCTAAGGAGAACTTGCAATTCGATTTCTTAACGGACGAAATATTAGGCAAGGACGTGAAGCAATTAACCGACCAACTGACCAATGCGTTTTATGCCGATGAATACGAGTATTGCGTCGTCAAAAGTCAGTGGCTCTTAGATTTCGTCTGGGAACAATTAAATACTGGCAATTGGAAAGATGTCAACGTTTCATGGCGATATCTGTACTCTTTCGCATCTTTATTGAATGCTATGAGTAAAGCAAAACAAAGCGATTACAACGTGCAGGTATATATTCCAATTTCCTGCCTGCATGCTTTGAAATGAATACATATGTAATGCATTTTGTATTTGTTTGTCAGGACATTGTTCGCACGTGTGACATGGGATTGCTGATGGGAGCGCCAATTTTAAACAACATTTTGGCAAAAATAGCTGCAGCGCTAACTGAAGATTCATCATTAAAAGAGAAAAGTCAGGAAAAGGTATTATTACTTAATTACTTTCATAATATTACATCAGTGACAATGAACTTCTTGTATGTATAATAGTGCTTTGTTCAGTTTACAGATGTAGTTTGCGTGAAATGTCCAAATATTTCCATCGAGTGTTCCATCACCAGGAAACTTTGCCCCAGCTTAGAAACATTCAGAATATGCCATATGCAAATGGAGCTTCCCATAATAATCACAGATGCCGTCAATTATTGGCCTGCATTTACAAGCAGGAAATGGAGGCAAAATAATAATAGACATTACTATAATACACATATAAATGGCCAAAATAATTTGGATTTCATTTATTAAATGAAAATTTAAGATGTAACGCATACTGAAAAATAGACCAGAATAGTACAAATGTTAAAACACCTGCAGAAGGTTTTTCTCTTGGATGAAGAAAATTATTTTGGCATGTAACTGATATGTAGGTATGCATTGGACAATATTGTTGAAATATACTTTTATCAAAGTAAAGTTTAGATTACATTCGGAGAATAGCTGGATGTAGGACTGTACCCATAGAAGTTGGTTCCAAATATACTGATGAAACATGGTCTCAGCAACTGTTGACAGTGGGAGAATTCATTGATAAATTTATCACTAAGGTTTGAAGATAGTTTTAAACGAGGTTTTAAAGCAATAAAAAACACTATTAAAAATGTTGTTTATCTTTAGGAATCCGACAACCCTGGGTATTTAGCTCAACATCAACTTTTTAATCAAGTATGTAATATGGTATATGGAATTCAATCTTGTAATAAATCTGACAATATTGTAACTGAACTTCTTAGATACCTGAATTACGCAATGATATATGTATCCCTACTTACTGTTGCCTTGGGGAAAGTGATGATGTAGACATCAATGCTTGGTTCGGACCGTGCGGTACAGTATCTCCGCTGCATCATGATCCAAAGCACAATTTTCTAGTGCAGGTAAGATGGTGAATTAGGTTAAAACTTTCTAAAATAGTAAACTTGATAATGAAATACTTGCCTGATCAGGTGGTTGGAGAAAAATACGTGAGACTTTATGACCACAAACACACAAATTCTTTGTATCCGCATCCAGAAGAGATGTTATCAAATACTAGTCAGGTTAGTACTTATATAAACACTTGAGTAAAATATTTCAGTTCACTAATTTCCTACTCTTACATACAGGTAGATGTGGAAAATCCAGATTTCTCCAAGTTTCCAAGGTTTTCTGAAGTTCCTTACAAAGAATGCATTTTGAGAAGTGGAGAAATGTTGTATATTCCTCCGAAATGCTGGCATTATATTCGGTCACTTTCCGTTAGCTTTTCTGTAAGTTTCTGGTGGGAATGAGCATGACATGTACCTCCAATATTTGTTACAGATTAAAACTTTGTTGTATCTAATTGCGTAAATATTTTGTGCATTGTTTCCACTATTGTAAGTTAAAAAAAGTCGAGAATTGCCTGCCATGATGTAAAATTTATTACCACGTTTAATAACTTATTGATTATAAATTAAGATAGCACAAGAACTTGATGGGATGAATAAATTCACATTGGCTACATTCAGATTAAAATGTATCATTTCACAAACAGCACAACATCGCTTCAAATCGAGCAATGTCGATTAATACGACTGGCGACCTCTAGACCTGAAACCACCATAGCCTCTGTTAGAATTTCCAAAACCTTGGTTGAAATTTCGTCGTGGACCACCCTGGAAATTCTGTCTGCCTCCACGGAAACCCTGGTTGTAACCTCCGCCTCCTCCGCCTCCGAATCTTCCACGATTTTGGTAGCCTTGGTTTTGGCCCTGGCCCTGACTTTCCCAATCGGCTCCATCTTCATTGTTGGAATTGTTGCCTCCAGAAAATCCCATTGATCCCAAGTCTTCACTATTCGGTCCTCCTCCAAAGGATCCTCTACCACTAGAAAATTGGCTTCCAGAGTTGTATGAACTGGAGAATCCCCCTGATCGCATTCTCTTTGCAGGGGGGTTATCAAAATCCCCTCTCCGTCGGAACCTGCAAAAAAAAACAATTGCTAAATTAACATTCAATATCACCAGAAAACAAAATATTACAGTACAAACTCAACCATCGTTATGTATGCGGCAGAGGATCTCGGATAGTTAAGATAAAGGAACATAGATCCGCATAGGATCTTGGATAGCAGGGTACCCAGCGATCAGGGATTTCAGGGAATATAATTTCCTTTAAAAAATCAGGGAACGTTGGGTTTTTGCTCCTAAAAGTGGTCATTCTTTCAAGTTAGCTATTAATTGGTGGGGTAATTTAGTGATGTGCTAAAGAGTACGAGAGGAAATCTGTGAAACTCACATTTCTAGTCATAAGCTATTTGTGGTCCAAGTTTGCAGCATTAATTCTAATCTGTGAAGTACCTTATTTTGTTGGAATTTATGTACTCATATGCTGGTTTTCTATAATTGTACTATAAGTGCTCTTGACAAAAGTTAAACTCATTTTCAGGTATAATGAATGTAATACTGGGTGAAAAACAAGTAAATATGCAATAAAATTATTTTTATTCTAAATCTGCCAATTGCTATGAGTTAGAAATAATCATGGAATTTTCAGAAAAGATACCTGGAAATCAGGTAGAGTTATCGCTGGGTACCGTCATTAATTATAAAGCCCACATACCCGCCACGATTATTTCCAAATCCTGGATTTTGAAAATCTGACGCTGCTGGTTTGTTCTGTGTCCTCTGCTCTTCAGATCCATATGTTGCCGATGTATACGAACAAAGCTTCTGCACAACAGCCATAAGTTTTGCATCCAATGGTTCCAAGTTCATTGCCATATCAGGATCGGCTGCAATTTTGGTGATCAAGGCTTCTGTAGTAGGTCGAAGAGCAGCAATTTGTGCGGCATGTTCCGGTTGCATTTCCAGGTTAAGCCTATAGGGGCAAATAATTCAGCAATGCAAACCAAGTGTGAAATATCGGTCAAAGTGAAATACTCACCATTCGTCCATTTTAATAATTCCAGAATGAAGTTCAATTTTTTTGGAGCCGAACAGAAGCAGATGCAAAGGTGTGACCATTGTCATCTGCTTACACGCTACAGCACGTGTGCGGATCTAAAAAGAGAAAGGTCTGATTTTACGCATGGATCGGACAGTTTACAGTTATATTGAGTTTAAGGTTATTCATTGCAGTATAATGTACCTTTTCCCCAAACACAAAGAAAGGAAGAGGATAATGAACTTCTTGATTGGAGCAATTCACAGATGATTTATGAATGAGTGCAAGTTTGCTTTCAGTGGTCAGCATCTTTCGCTTCTCTTTATGATAGCCAATGTTGGGATACAGACCCAAACAAAGTAATGCGGTGATCTAGTTTTTCAAATAATAAATAATTACATATAACCCTATTGCAGTGCTAAAAACAATATTAGTTGGAGCAACTACAAAATGTGCCAATTACCAAGTCGAGACCTTCATCGGCTCCAAAGAAATCAAACGATTGAGGAGAAAGAAATTCCTCGGGAAATCCTGCCTGCTGAAGAAGATTCAGAATCTGTTTCTGAAAACGAGCAATAAATCTACTTAGAACTTGCCCACCATCATTGGCGATAAATGATACCTGAACGAGAATTACCTTCGCTTCGTAAGCAACTCTCATAGTGGACATATTCAACATATTATTCTCACAGAAAGATATCTCCGCTTGTTCCCCTCGATATTGCATGCTCTCGTATTTTTGGAAAGCATTCAACAATGCCAGATGATCGCTGCACCTATTTCCAGCGAATCTCTTTTGCTTCGGTGTCAATCTTCTCATTTCGGGAGTCAATACAAAAACTTCAGCTCCAGTGCCAATGGCAGCAGCGATGGTGCACATCGCATCGGCACAACCAAAAATTGCTCCCATCACCACCATCTTGCCAACCCTTGGCTCTATCGGCAAACGGGCCAAGATCTTGCCGAGAGGTGTCAAATCGCTTTTGTGATCCAGAGCCTTCATTTCCCTCAACATGACTTCCGCTTCAATGACTGCATCTATAGGCGGTGGCTCAATCGCTTTGGAAAGGAAGTCACCGATATCTCCCAAGCGGAGAAGCTTAATGGCCAATGAGATCTCGTGTAGAGGAGTGCGGAACATCTCGGGAATGGTGTGTTTGTCCAACTTCTCGTATCTTGCTTTAGTGCACAGGTGATAGCAATATCCGGCCTGGACACGTCCAGCTCGGCCTCTTCTCTGTTCAAGGTTTGATTGTGAGGCCCAAACAGTGGCGTAATTCACCATGTTGTTGTGGCTCGTGAACAGCTTCATCTTTGCTCTATGTTAAACAAAATTATTTTTCCCAATGCCATATATGTCTGTCTCGTACATAACAGCTTGTCCCACAATATCAACATTAGAAGTTATTAGGTACTCACTTGCAAGAATCGATAACAAAAACAACATCGTTGATGGTTATGCTCGTTTCAGCAATGTTTGTGGAAATTATTATCTGTATTTAAATAGAAAAAACAGATGCAAATAAATACACATGAAATGACATAGTATTTCACAGCAGTAGGTTTACCTTTGTCACTCCAGGTGGTGTATTTTCAAACACGCGCCGTTGCTCTTCTCGGGGAATTTGAGAATGCAGAGGAAGAATCCGGTATGCGGGGCTTCCTATATAAATTAAAATAATATTTCAGTTGTAGCAGCAGAATCTTTATAAGTAGTCTTCATAAATTGAAATCTTACCAAACACAGGACTGGCCCACAGATGTCTCATCATAGCAGAAATGAGATTCCAACCAGGTAAGAAAATTAGTACAGCTCCTTTTACGTGCATCGACTTGATATGCCTAAGGAGTGCCTGCAAAATATCAACTTAATTTGTTAAAAAATATACAATGGCTTTTAGTTAGATAAATGTAACTTCTCTCACCTCTATCAATTCAAATGGTACTTCCTTTTCACTGATCGCAGCCAGTGCTCGCTTTGTGCCATCTGAATAACCAGGACCGGAAACGACTGCCAGATTCTCCTCAGGAGCATCTGTATCTGGAAGCTCTTCATCTTTATCCCTCTTCTTTTTAGGAGGCGGAGGCACAAACTGCACCATCTCTATGCAATCTTCCAAGAAGAAATCTTCCACCGGATAGGATAGCCCTGGAACCTCGATGACGGGACAATCACCGAAGTAGTTACTGAACAATGTCGTGTCAACGGTGGCAGACATGAGGATGACCCGTAAATCTGGGTATTTCTGAACCATGTCTCTCAAAACAACCATCACAAAGTCAGAGTTGACATCACGCTCGTGGATCTCGTCCACAATCACGTGGGAAACTCCGCGCAAGCCTCCTTCCAATTTTCGCAGAAGTACACCTAAACAGGTTTAATAGCGTCAAACTCAATTCTATTTAAAATTAACATATCGATTGACCGCTGAATTGCACGCACCAATTGTGCAAAAGAGAATTCCACCGTACGGACGTGGAAAAGCAGTTTCAAATCGTACACTGTAGCCAACGCTCAAACCAAGGTTTTCACATCGTTCATTTGCAACCCTTTCACTCACAGCAACTGCACTTATACGGCGTGGCTAAACCAAAAAACAAAGTATATACTCATTTTAGTTAAAAGGATAATATACGCAGTGCTCAACAAGCAATTTGGATACAGTAACTTACTTGAGTGACCACAATGTTGCACCATGCACCAATTCTGTTGTCAATGAAGTCATCAAGAATAAATTGTGGAACCTATTCATACAATAAAATAATATTTTTAAACGATCTATTAATTACCCATAATGATTGAAATACTCTGATCAGCTCATACTTGGGTTGTTTTTCCACAGCCGGTTGATCCTCGAATCACAACTACTGAATTCTTACGAATCTCCTCAATTATAACATCTTTTGAACCAAAAATTGGCAGCCTGCGTCGCTCTTCAAACATCTAGCGAAAACCAAACTGCGCTTGAAACTTTACTGTATTTAGTAAATTTACAACCAATACCAATAAAAGTAGAGACAACACCTTTTTAAAATTAAAATCTTGGTCGACTTGCTGTTGCTTACACATATGAAGGTCTTCGCTGATGTCGAGTAAGCCAGCCTGAAATTGTTTGCATTTAGTAAGATCAATATATCCCAAGTCACAAATCGAATTGAACATATAATTCTAAACTGGAAACTTGTAAACGTGTAGGAAGGATTCAGACCATCGTATTAAAGGTGAACTGACAAGGTTTTGTAACATACCCTGGAAAGTGTGTAATTCTATGGAATTGATGCCAATAAAAAGATTGGCGCAAATAAAACTTATTTTAAAAATTGTTACAAAAAGTTACGAGTAGTTAAAAGAGGGCGTCATGGAAGGATGGTGTCACCGCGTCCTGTTTTAGCAAAATTTGAATTTTCAGCCAATGAGGCCGAGTGGCTCTGCAGTTTCAGCCAATAACGGAGCTTATCAATGGCGCTCCAGTGAACGTATCTCACAATATACTACCCATACACTCCACAGATATGAAACTAAATAATTCATATCTATGGCAATAATACTTCAAATGGCCTCAAGTTTTCAGACAATGCTCCTAAACTAGCAGCAATCATATGCTAGTTTTTTCAGGGTATGTTGCAAAACCTTGTCAGTTCACCTTCAAAATCACAAGTCTCAGCTAGAATTCTTACATATATTTTCTCCATTTGAAATACAGTATTGCCTGATTGAGGTGGAATAGAGTACACAGCTAAAAACACAACTATATCTTACGGTAGCCAATGGCCCTTCGTCAATGTTGCATCCCATCCAAGCGTTCCAATTTTGACTGGGAGGACACCATGGAACAACTCCACCTATCATGTTCTTGTGTTCGCTTGGTTCATGTTTAATCTGATGCGTAAGTGGGATAGGATCTGCTGTAGGTTCCGCCGGGATCTATACACCGTAATAAAGTGTGGTACGTACAATTAAATATTTTACCTATATTGTTTCTTTGCTTACAGCATGTTTTTCTTACTTCTACTGGATGTATTTGAAGCTCTGTAAGTAGTGACTGAACTTCCTCCATAACTTCGGGATTCAAAGTAACAGGAAATGGGGCCAACTACAAAAATTTTCAATAAAATTCAAAAACTAGAAACTTAATGCAAGGTACACACATAACAATAGTCTTACGTTTTCCGAACTGGCTTTCTTCGTTACACCTGTAAAGGCATCTATTACCCCCAAATGGTAAAGTTGCCTGACGAGTGACAAAGCACAAGACTTCGATGCGGCCTGCTTATTGGATCCGCTTTCCCGTGCATTCAAACCTATGCAATTCCCAAAATCCTGAATTCCACTTGTTTAAACTTCAAGCACGGCGATAAAACTGTTGCATGCATACTACCTCGATTGAGTCTCCTCACAAACAAGTTCATTTCAGCGATGAAACTCCTAAAATATTGCTGTTACTGGTTTACGAGCCCAAATCACTTACATGATACATTTTGCAGCATATACATAATTAATGCTATTCAGATAGCTGCTTATCGTAGCAATTGCTCGTGGACTTGAATACCAGACCAGTGACATCAATAATCTATAAATTTATTTTCGTGATGTCCAGTGAAACTTGTTCAAGGCTAAAAAAGGATTTAGACTGCACCATGAGAGCAAGGCAGCAATTACCATTAATTAATGCAGTAACATAATTCTGCAACAAATTGCTCATTGATAATCGCCCATAATGCAGTCAGAATACCTTCTTTAAGCTTAAACGAAGAATACAAACATGTGAAGAGACTCAAATATGAGGCGCAAATATTTCCAGTTTAAAAATAAAGGAATTTATTATGAAATTTTTTAACTGGAAATTTGGCTATGCAAAATAATATTGCGGTATGCTGAATGTCAGCCATTATGCAAGTGAAATCGGTCAGAATAAAGACAGAAATCCCATGCAATAAATCCAAGCGCAGACTTGTTCCAATGATGCTTCCACATTTTCATTTAGGATCATGGACATGCGAGACTCTACACATTTTTGTATTGTGATATAGACACTTTCCACTAAACAGGAAAATGAATATCACGTTTAAGTTTGTCATTGCTCACAAAGTGAACAAACGTTTTACCACTTCATGAGCAATGATTTGGCAATATATTCAAATTATTAATGTCACTGGTCTCTCATCGTTATTACCAACACTTACCACGTTATTCAATGTTCAAAATAATTAGTACTGCTGATACGGTATAATACTTATCATGTTTTTACCTGCTATGGTCAGGGCCAATCTGAATGTACTTATAATCAGCATGGATCTTATGTTGCTGCATGAACTGATTCAATCTGGATTTCGCATTTTCCAGAGTCCAGTTGCCATGTATCGCAGAGTTCACATCCAGAGCTTCGGCCTTATTACGGTAATAAATTGAAATATCATACAAAATTAACTCCTTCATTTTGTAAAATAACTATTGGTAGGTATACATACCTCTTCAAGGCCTTGTCTATCAGCCATACGCTGATGGAATGCATTTTGCATTAGATTTTGGAACTCTCCTCCATGAGAGTAATTCCGCACGTTGCTCGATCCAGATGGCATTGATGGACCACGATTCTGCATCATTGAAGATATTGCGCTGCCTCCTTGTGATGGCTCATCAGATGGGCCACCACCATCAGTTTCGTTCACACTGGTTCCCATTTCACTCTGTTAATTTCAGATTTCATAAACAACATTATGTACTTCATTCTAATCCGTTTCGGTCTTCCACAACAGTGACATGCAGATTATAAATGCCTGAATATGCGCGATCTCTGCAGTAGTTATTTTCTTAATCCGGAGCAAATACTGCAGGAAATCCATGCTTGCATTCTTTTGGGCATCCTTTTTGTTGGTAGAATTACCAACTGCTACGTAATCGTAACCAGGCACTCGAATCTGGATTGCAAAATAAAATCGTATTTAAATGCGGAAATTGCTATAATAATGTATAGTCTATAAAATAAATTGTTTGTTTAATCATAGACCTACATACATAGAAGAGTATTTAGGTCTATGGTTTAATCAAGGTTTAATTTCACTAATTACTTCACAAAGAAATCTCTGCCGATGCTTCGGTCCAGTATTTTTAATATCGATTTCCGATTCAATCTTCTGCTTAGAACACCAAGTGTGGAAGAATGCCTTTGCTTCCCCCATTTTCTTCAAAGCCTAGATCCGCAGATGTTCAAGATACACCTATGGTAAAATCGTATATTGGTAAAAGCGACAAGCGCAACAATCTTGCGCACGAACAGATGGCGTGCAACATTCTCGCTCGTCTATTACATTGAACATTGCACAGCAATATACCTCCATGCAAGAAAGTTGCGCAAGTCAGCAGTTCAGCGACGCGTAAATTTCCGGTATCCATCATTTTAACAGAAAATAAACTGGAACCTCCTTATTTTGCCATGAGATGAATAGTTAAATCTTGGGTTAAATCTAGGTAATAATTACAATGAGAATACTCACCGAAATATTCAAATTTCAGCGAGAAAATGAAAGACGCCGCAGTCCGCACCAAATCAAACGCCAGCGACTTCGAAAATGGAATGCTCTAGATATCGATAATATCGATATCAGGTGTGGTCGCAGAAAGTCGATTTCTCAGTGATAACATTGACCCCGCGAATTTCAAATTTCGTATTTTTCAATTTAAAATATTTTGCTCCTGAATCTATTGTGATGCAGTCAAGACATCGAACACATATTATTGTTTCATGTTCGGCTTTCAAGGGCACCGCTGAATCAAATTTTTATCTCCATATTATTTTAGTGCGCATTGCTTAAAAATAATTATTATAGTTGCTCCTAAATTAATAACCTCTTTTAAATTGTCAGGATGTGTATTCAATATAACTTTATAGGCTGCATTTCTCCAAATAAAAGTGCCGTTTTAATCCCCCCAAAATAATTTTCCTAGGGAAGGGGAGATTAATTGGACACTATAATACTGACAACTGCCTTGTGATCGACCCTTTATAACTGTAGCATGTTGAGATTTACCCTTGAATTGCACATTTATTTCAACATCCGTTTTCCCTGTAACATTATTGCACGTCTTTTCAGAAATGTTTACCTGGAAATCTGCTTTAATTTCCATGGTTAAAGGAAATTATTCTGGTGTGGGAAAATAATTTGGATTTTAAAGTTTATATTCAAAAACTACAAAACCTTTGTAACATTGTTCAATGTCAACCATGAAAAAAAAACTGATCCCAACAGAAAAATATTGTACTCTTTCACGTTGTTTTTGACAGTATAAATTTTTATCCGACCCACAATAAAAAGTCTTCGCAGGATCATGCAGAGACTGCGGGACGTTTTTGCATAATGCTGTGCATGTCAATTCAGGATATTGATCGGTTTTCCTGCAAAAATTTATGCAGAAAAGTTAGATGTTTCCTACACATTTCTTCAAAGTATTTATGCAGGAAACGTTGTGCAGCAAATCTCCTATTTTCCTGCAGGAATAATTGGTTTTCCCAAAACCATGCAGGATCATGCATAATTTTTCTTCTTGGGGATGAAATATTTATCGAATTAAATTCGATCATTTTAAATGTGTTTAGAACAAATTGTAGACTTTTGAATTCTATATATTACAGAAAGATATTCTAGAATTATGGGGTAAGTGTGAACATTATAAGTTTGATTTGTACATTTCGTGGCAGAATTCATCAAAGCAAATCTGTAAATTGGTGTTGCTCAGTAAATGTAGTGTAGCTAGCAATAACAATTATAATCAGGGCGAGATCATAAATACTACAATTTCAAACGATGAAGTCAAAGGAGTTAAAATTATGACAATGAAAATATCAATGTTTGCGACATGCAAATTAAGCAGCTCGAAGAAATGAATATACAGTAGTAATATAACAATATACATGAAGTTCACCATTCTAATGTATCTTTTTGAAAACTCAACCGTGGACTGTTGTCCGAGTAAAATTGTGAATACCATCTGCGAAACTTCATTATGTATTTGTCCTCCTTGACAAGCAGTGGCTTTGAAAGGAAAGTTTTCTGATTCCATATGACTATATCCCGTTCCACCTAATTCAAATAAAAGCCAAAATACAGAGGGCATTAATTGCATGTAGGTATAAGAATCTCTATCGAAATGAAAATCACACGCAATGGTTTCCAACTCTGGATTGCAATGTATAGTTTGTGTAATGTTGCACACTGCATTACCATCTACATATCGCTATACGTATACAACACTTAGTTGAAAACCAGTTTAGTGTATTGTGAATATAGGCATATTAAATTTATTGACAATGTTAAAACAACATTAAAGGTGAACTGACATGGTTTTCAAAGGTGCCCTGATAATCGGTTTGTAAGTAGCTATTTGTGTCCCTTATAACACGGGCGCAAGCAGAAATCGATTAGAAATTGAGAAAAAAAGTTATGAGCATTTTACCGAATAGCGTTTCCGTGGAAAAGGTACTCGAAAAGGTACTTGCTCGCAAGCGGCTGAGCAACGGCTGAGAGTATGGGGCGCTCACTGTTCGCTCACGACGGCCAAGACGAGACAGCACTTCATACCAAGCCACTATGGCAGCACAAGGTGTGACGTCACAAATCGGTAAAACCCATATAACTTTTTTTTTCCAATTTGTAATCGATTTCTGGTTGCACCAGTGTTATAAGGACACAAGCAGCTACTTATAAACCTATTATCAGGGTACCTTAGAAAACCGTGTCAGTTCACCTTTAAGTATTAAAATATGCACGTACCATGATTGCAGTTGCATATAGGACAAATTTTGCGAAGAGTAGAGGCACTTTATTCTGAGCATACAGTGTGTGAACTAATCTTTGCTTGAGTGGCTCTATCGGTGTTACTGTGTGGATGATGACCACGTTCCCAAAAATTGTACATAGTTCCAAGTGCACAATGGCCGGACCAATCTGTTAACAATTACACCACCAACTACATTTATTAGGATCTCCAAGTATAGGAACTTGAAATATTGTAATACTGTATATCAGTTCAAATACCTGTCTTGCTATTCCATCCACCTTGTTGATACTGAACTTATTAAAAAATGTCATTCCTTGTGAGATCTTCATGATGCCAATGTGACTATCAGGTCCAGTGTTGGCACTCCAACTTCCATCCCAAACATGTTCTGTGAAATCCCAAATTCTTCCTTTGATCTTGCGAATGTCACTTCCAGCTGCTAATGATGACCCATGAACTTGAGGAAGATGAGTAATATCAGCTCCATTTTCTGGAAGTTCCTTCAGGGGTCAAACTTACACAGTTAAAATTCAATCATCGAGAAAATCACTGAGCAGGATTTCGGTTTCAACTTCGTAATTTTGTCATTATGCACCAAGAAAATCTTCACTCTAAGATAAATCGTCTAAAACATTGCTGGGTATTGCTTATTAATAATTTACTTGCCAAAAATATTAATTTTGAAACAATTTCATTTACATTTTTGGTATCAGCATTTCAATTTATGAAATCTGCACATTTTATTGAATTGAACAAAAAGTATTTGAGAAACTGATAAAAATAGCGCAAAAGTTCTGTGGAAATATTAGAATTTGCAAGATTTCATTCGTTGCTATGCAGTGCAGCTGCCATTTATGGGTCATGAATTGTGAGTTGGTACTATAGCAATCGGCACGAGAGTTGACACTCCATGCATTCAGATTATGACGTTTGCTACTCTCTATACAGTGTGCTACCTGTACGATTCGTGGGTTGAGTTTTAACTGGGTCAACCACATATGGCACCCTGTTTAGAGAGTAGCATAGTCATAATGTGAACACATGGAGTGTCAACTCTCGTGTCGAATACTATACATTTCAAATAATACCTCAATATGGAATGTGTAGAATAATAGCCCAGTAAAAATAACATTTTGGTGTCAGTTATTTATAAAAGAAGAAAAAAAAAATAGTTTGCCTGGATATGGGCGTTGACGTAGTTCTCAGTTCTTCCACAATATTTCCATTCGCCTTTAGTAATCTCCTGAATTTCTAATGGATACCAAGATGGTTTTTCGTCTTCAGCATGAAACCAGAAGTAAATTCGGCCATTCACTTCACTTACAGGCCATGTTTTAACGCTTGCAAATTCAGGAACTGCATAAATAAAATACAAACATTAGTTAATATTATATGAATATTTAATATAAAGTAGACTAATGAATGAGTAGCAACCTTTGTCTGTGCAAGGTATAGATGCACATTTTCCATCACTGCCCCTAAATTGCCATCCATGAAATGGGCATTCGATACAATTTCCTTTAACTCGACTTCCAATCCCTAAATGTGCTCCTAAATGGGGGCAATATGCGTCCAGCACATTTGCATTTCCATCTTCTCCTCGGAAAACGACCAGATTTTTCCCTGAAATACAATTTCCAGAATGTAATTATATACAGTTTATGTGGCAATTAAAATTGTTCCCAATTGCATTTTGGCACATTTATTATGGGATTTATTGTGACATATATACTTCACATGTCAATCACTTTGCCATGCCATATTACCGATATTACATAATATTTCGCAAACGTTTTGTATTGGCAGTACCTTAATGACATTACACATTACAAAGAATGGTGCCTACTATCAATATTATACCAATATATTAATTATGTATAACTAAATTCTTACCGACTACGTAAGCAGGCCTCACTTCCCCCTTTTTCAGATCTCTGGATTCAATAACTGAAAACCAGCCATTGGGATAAACAGGTGGGACATCACCAGATTTCCTCTGTCTCAATGCCTCATTGGCTAACTGTTTCATTGTTAATCTGCGCCTGTCATGCTCCTTATGTTGCCAGAATCCAACAGACGTTAAATCCTGTCATAAATATATAAATATAGATTATTCATTAGGCAATTAGTTCCACATCTCACACCGCATGCCAGAATATGTTGGAATTGCCCAAAAATGATAAATGTTGTTTACCCTGACGCGATTCAATGGCGTGAAGGCAATGTGGTGAATGTAGGCGAATACAGCAATAACAATTGGTACTAATATTATAGTATATGGAAATGTGGAAGGCAAAGGCACTTGGACGTTTGAAGAAATAGGCACCCAGCGGAACTCCAAATCAGTCAGCAACAGGTCAAACAACGACGATAACATTGTCACCTGCAATAAGAATTTCTTATTATGTATAGGCCACATTTAGATGGCATAGACAACATTCAAAATTTTGTACGATACATTTTATCAAATATATTTAGTGCAAATCATTTTGTTATGTCAAAGGGTGTTAGTGTAATCTCCAAGGGTGTAACGATTTTATTGGAATTATTACAGGTGCAGTATGTTAGTTCTACTTATTAGTTTAGTGAGAAATCAGTTATTTAATTAAATAACTTTTTTCCAGATATAGGTAAGCAACTGTTGTGTTGCCATGGTATTAATCTATGAAACTATTTGATAAAAGAGGTGAATTTAGTTTTACTGGGAAAAGATATGCTTTATTCCCCTTGTTTGCTAATACATTCTCTGTATTTCCTGATACACCGATGATAACTGTTATTACATTATACCTTATAAACTCTTAGTATATGTGAAGAAGGTTGTTGAAGCATTTGTTGTCATTGTACTGTTCAGAATATGTTTTAAATTGTGAAAATGCTACAAAGGTCATGTTTTTCGTATATGTTGCTAATAATTCAACATGGGCATAATTAGTCACTTTTGAAAACATTCGTTTATGCGAAGAGGAAAATTGGCCAGCGTGACGCAGCTATATAGTACAATATACAGTATGTCCTTGTTTACAGTTATTATCAGCATCATTATCAACAGGATTACTTATCTCAATCAGGATTAATTTCAGAAAATTGCTCATATTGAATAAAAAAACTGTTCCATTCATTTTAATTGCTGTATATTAAGAAATATTAAGAAGAGGATGTAATTAAGTGTTAAAACATGAAATTATAATTAAATTAACTTACTTAAATCTCCAATTTGCGGATGTCATGATGAAAAGGATAATGCAAATGACACAGGGTGGAACTTTAAAATAATATTTTCAAGGACATACAAGTGCAGAAGTACGCCACAGATTAACCTATGGATTAACTAATAAACTTAAACGTCACCATGACAAAACCAAACATCCCCCTCTAATATATGACAGACAACAGGATAAAGTTTTAGCAGAAGTTGGTACTGTGACGTCATATTAAAGGACAATTTGCTATGACCTAATTATGTATGTACAGTATATATGAACAACTGCCCAAAATTATTGTGAATGAATGATTCAGATGACATGTAAACATAAATTGTTTGAGATGTCAGAGATGAAGAAAGATGCAACAACTTTATCTCGTCTTGGTTATGCACCTAACTCGTTTTCAATAATGGTCTTGGAAGGTCAAATGGGAGGAAAGGATCGTGCTGTCAGTGTGACGTCGAACATCATTTATCTTTGAATGTATTATGCTAGAAATAGAAACTATGCCTGTCCATTTCTGTATATTGATGCTTTTTTCCTTGTTTGTATAGCAACAGTAGCACTTATTTAATAGTAAACATAGTGATCGAATCTCAAGTTTGTGCGAAAAGAAATAAAACTTGGCTTGTGAAAAACTTTCAATAGAAATTAGAAACTGAACACAATATTCATAATATACCTCTTCCATTTTTGTTAAGAATTTAAATTGTTTTCATCACAAGTTGCAACCGAGCTTGTCAGACTTTGTTGTTGATATCTGTCCGCCATTTTGGATTACAACCAGACAATCTTAGGATCTTAATTGTCATATATGTACACAGCTTTATGCTAATTAACGACAATTACGATGTTGCACTTATGCATGTGTAGTACATACAAATTACATATATACAGGGTGAGTCACCTAACACTGAACTGCTCAATAGTTTGTGATGGCCCTATCTGCCACGGTATCGAAGGTAGAAATGCAATGTTCTTGAAATGTTAAAGGCACCACCAGGACAGTCCAAGGTCAATCTCTATTCCTGCACATAACCATAATTCACCTGTATGGCACACAATTTGAGCTATTGAGCAGGTCAGTGTTAGGTGACTCACCCTGTATAACGGTAAAGTGCAAACTGTACGCGTTAATTAATTTTGTAAGTTATTAAATTATACCTAATCGACTTTAATTACATAACAACTGAAATCTGCTATGCTGAATTGAGCAATATTCAAGTTCATGGGATAACATGTTATCCAACATGGCTACTGTGCATTTTTCCTATAAAGGATGCAGTACAATAATCACATGAAATAAATGCTTTATTCCATATATTTACTTTAATCTATACTTGGTGTTAATAGCAAACAATGACTTATTCAGGGAAGTTCAGCAGCTCTATGTAAACTATAAGAATTTTTTAGCAGGATACACATGCACTGCCCAATGAAGGTCAAGTTAGCACTTTCAATCTCAAACAGTTTTGTTTCCTGACACACCTTGTATTCATGTGCGTTATGTAATTCAGTGAAATAAAAGTTGTCCGAAATCTCATCATGTGACATTTTTTAAACAACACAATGGAAGGAAAATAGTGTTCATTTTTTACCGATTAGATAACACCGGTGCATGTAAACCGAAAGTTGTAGCTATGCAACTGCACGTATACACTTTCCTATAAGTGCATGTAAACACTTTTGCAATTAGAACTTTGTAGAACTTTGTAGACTATGTGTAATACTGTCACCAACATTACATGCTAGAAAGTTAGAAAATGTTTGTATACAATTTTTCATCTGAGGTTCACTTAGAATACATATTTGTAATTTAAAAAGACAATTAACCTCAAACATTACACAATATTTACATACTCCCATTAATTTGCTTTCAAAGCATTTTGACATCATACGGCCTAATTCAGTCAAATACATTTTCCCATGTATAAAGTTTCAAAAAACTCGATCCCACGAAATGTATGCTAAACGTTTCCACATTATGGAATAAAGAAAGTTGAACGCTGTTGCAATCACATTTACCTTATTGCAAGATTCAATTGTTGCCTTTCTGTCCAGCCGTAAGCGAGATAAGTAACCAGCACACAAGCGTTTTCCACATGTACTAATCTCTCATGCCAGAAAAACACTTAAATAAATCTCAAGTGGGCGTGGTCTATAAAACTCACTCTCTCTCATTGGCTGCTTGCAGATAAAGTGGAATATGATGTCACACTGAAGATATTGAAAACAACAAAACATTGGAATGAAATGATTTCTGAAAATATTTTATATGCTTGAAACAATTCCAATTTGAAAAAACAATGGTAAATGCACACTGCTGATGAAAACATTATTTCGTCATTCATTAATGACATGAATTTAACCTACGTTTTTCTATACTGATAAAATTTTTGGTTTTATTTTATTTACATAATTTACACATATAGTCTACGCGCTGGATGTTTTAGGGAAAAGGATTAAGAAATCCCTATTGTCAAGCAATTAAGTGACAATAGAAGGAAGGGGGATTTCTTAATCCTTTTTCCGAACACATCCAGAGCAGAATTTAGGCCTACTGCCCAAGTTCCTTCAAGGTTCTGCCCCATAATGGTATTTTATTACGTTAAATGCAACAAAAACAAAACACAAACGCTTCTGTATATAAGATTAAGTTCCATTGTCTAGCATGCATGAGCAAAACTAAATTACCGCATTAAGGTATCATCAAAAATTCTGCTTAAAATGAAATTATTATACAGGGTGAACAAAAAGTCTATCATTTTGTTAAATATCAGCAAAATAGTGAGAGGTAGGTGTGTGAAAGTTGAGTAAGTGAATAGGAAGTGGCATGGAATAATTACGAAAATAATATCGCACGTGACCTTGGACCTCATGTTCAAGGTTTTTCGAATTCCATCTCATGAACCGCTACAGTTAGGGCACTAGTCCCAATTTGAAAGTTGAAGTTAATAGTGAAATTAGTGTAATGAATGTTATTTCACAACATTTTTGAGGCCGATTAGGAATTTTGTTTGATTTTTCCCATTCGAATGCGTGCAACATGAGGCAGCTTCCCTGGCTTGCAACATGCCTAGCAGGGAAGCTTGCCCTTGGGAAGCTGTGAGTCATGTCAAGAGATACCTCAGAAAGCACCTTTACCACATACCAGTAGTATTACCTATTTATTTTCATACTCAGAAAACATACTACACTAAATGATGTACGGTGTTGAATTTGTAAACAGATTGAATTGTTGCCACTTCCTATTCACTTACTCAACTTTCACACACCTATACCTTTCACTATTTTGCTGATATTTAACAAAATTATTGACTTTTTTGTTCACCCTGTATAATCACTGATTATAACTTGGTTCAGTGGGTATATTTTGGGGAATGGAAAATTGGGTGGATGTCATAAATGAGTTTTTGAACTCTGATGCAAGGGTTAACCCTTGACTAAATCTAGTCATCAGGCGTGAAAACCTGCCTTGGACAGCTATAGTGGAAAATGCGATGGGCCATACTTTTGTAGTTTATGAATTTGTGAAAAATTACTAATTCACCACTTAACAACTTTTCCTATAGCTGCAATAATTCAGTACTAATGAATTAATTATACACGAGTTTAATTGGGAATTAATGCATTTAGCATTACATGATACCTGTATTCTATTCACTTATTATATTAATTTAGATGCCACATATAGCATCTTATCATATATGTATATGTTCATTGTGAATGTGAGGGATTTTAGAATGCTATTTTCACTGGAGAAGAACATAATGCAGTGCTCGTGCAGAACTTTCAACTTGTTTATTGTATACGTACAGTCGTGTGAAAAAGAGTTGTCACTGTTCACGGCGGTGCCGATTTTACAACTGATTTTTGCGCCACCTGGTAGTGTGTTACCATTGGTGTTG